>CAUPSL010001103.1:0-30000 GCA_963514005.1 Raja brachyura
TACATGGTAAATGGTAGCGAATTGAGGAATGCAGTTGAATAGAGGGATCCAGGAATAACTGTGCATAGTTCCCTGAAGGTGGAATCTCATGTAGATAGGGTGGTAAAGAAAGCTTTTGGTGTGCTGGCCTTTATAAATCAGAGCATTGAGTATAGAAGTTGGGATGTCATGTTAAAATTGTACAAGGCATTGGTGAGGCCAATTCTGGAGTATGGTGTACACATTTGGTCGCCAAATTATAGGAAAGATGTCATCAAAATAGAGAGAGTACAGAGGAGATTTACTAGAATGTTGCCTGGGTTTCAGCACCTAAGTTACAGAGAAAGGTTGAATAAGTTAGGTCTTTATTCTTTGGAGCGCAGAAGGTTAAGGGGGGACTTGATAGAGGTCTTTAAAATGATGAGAGGGATAGACAGAGTTGATGTGGATAAGCTTTTTCCATTGAGAGTAGGGAAGATTCAAACAAGAGGACATGATTTGAGAATTAAGGGGACAGACGTTTAGGGGGAACATGAGGGGGAACATCTTTACTCAGAGAGTGATACCTGTGTGGAATGAGCTTCCAGTGGAAGTGGTGGAGGCAGGATCGATTTTATCATTTAAAAATAAATTGGATAGGTATATAGACGCGAATGGAATGGTATGGTCTGAGTGCAGGTAGATGGTACTAGGCGAGAGTAAGTGTTCGGCACGGACTAGAAGGGCCGAGATGGCCTGTTTCCGTGCTGTAATTGTTACATGGTTATTAGATTAGTGTATTATTATACATTATGTGTGTATTGTGATTATGGACTTTGATTGTTCCATTGTCGAGATACACACGATAATAAAACAATCCTGACTCGTGACAAGGGACGAACGACTTGCCAAAGAAGTAATTTTTGAAATTTGAAATATTACTCATAGTACTTTTTGACAAAAATGGGTGAGCATTTGGCCCATCATTTACATCACAGCCTTCAAAGCAATCCCCAAAATCTCATTCCCCCCCACCTATTTTCTCACACAACCCAATTAATGGCGCCCATTTCTTCCAACAGCTTCCCAAACTAGATGTATTTTACAGCAGAGATCGACACAGAGTGCTGGAGTAACTCAGCGGGTCATAGAAACATAGAAAAATAGGTGCAGGAGTAGGCCATTCGGCCCTTCGAGCCTGCACCGCCATTCAATGTGATCATGGCTGATCATCCAACTCAGTATTCCGTACCTGCCTTCTCTCCATACCCCCTGATCCCTTTAGCCACAAGTGCCACATCTAAGGTGGAACATGGATAGGTGACGTTTTGGGCTGGAACCCTGCTTCTGATTTAAAAAAGAGGAAATAGAAGCCCAAACTAAAGAGAAATTTAGGGGGAATTTACAGTCCACGTAATTGGCGTAAAATTCCAAGAATCCACAATCCAACGGCTCGGAAATCCTCAGCTAAACACATTGCCGGAGGAACTCAGCTGGTCGGGCAGCATCTATGAAGAGAAGGAATGGGTGATGTTTGGGGTCGGGGCCCTGCTATCAGTCTGAAGAAGGATCTCGACCGAAACGTTCACCTATCCATGTTCTCCACAAATGCTGCCCGACCAGCTGAGTTACTCCAGCAAACATAGAAAATAGAAACATAGAAAATAATTTGGCCCTTCGAGCCAGCACCGCCATTAAATGTGATCATGGCTGATCATCCCCAATCAGTACCCCGTTCCTGCCTTCCCCCAATATACCCTGACTCCGTTATCTTTAAGAGCTCTATCTAACTCTCTCTTGAAAGTATCCAGAGAACCAGCCTCCACCACCCTCTGAGGTAGAGAATTTCACAGACTCACAACTCTCTGGGTGAAAAAGTGTTTCCTCACCTCAGTTCTAAATGGCTTACCCCTTATTCTGAAACTGTGGCTCCTAGTTTGGACTCCTCCAACACCCGGGAACATGTTTCCTGCCTCTAGCGTGTCCAATCCCTTAATATTCTTATATGTTTCAATAAGATTCCCTCTCATCCTTCTAAACTCCAGATTATACAAGCCCAGTCGCTCCATTCTTTCAACATATGACAATCCCGCCATCACGGGAATTAACCTTGTAAACCTACGCTGTACTCCCTCAATAAGAGAGTTCGGTATTCCGAAAAAGGCAAGGAATCATGAGATTTGTCAAAGGTCACTCGCGATAAACACTCTCGGCAACAGTGTCACCGCGCGCCCACACAGACCTGCGCCGCATCCGCAGCCAGGATCGAACCTGGGTCCCCGGCGCCGCAAATGCTGCCGAACCGCCACTGGACCGTCCCCGTCCCCTCCCGAGTGCCCCACCCCCATCCGGGGGCGGCCGGAGACGTCCGGGGCAACACTGGACCGATGGGAGTGACGGCTCAGACCCACAGCCAGCGCGGTGAAGAAGCACCAACTCCACTGCTCCGGGATGGTGTCCCGTCAGTCCAGGGCCGTCGGTTAACCAGGTGGGACAGGGAGAGCTGAGCCTGAGCCAGCACGTCCCCTCCGCGCCGGCTGCAACCCCGGGCTGCCACCACAACGGGCTGGCGCCCCGACAGTCCAGGGCCACCCCGGACATCCCCAGCCGACCTGGACAGGGACGGGTCACCCAGGAGGGGGTGGTCCAGCAGTAACTCAACAGCGCCCGCATCTCCGGACACCCGGGCAAGACCCCGGACGGAACGCAGGTCTGCACCCACGCAGCAGCACAGCCACCCAGAATGTTTATCGTGACCTCGTCATGTGCGGTTGGAATACCGAACTCACTTATAGGAAGAATGTCCTTTTGGAGACCAAAACTGCAAACAATATTCCAGGTGCGGTCTCACCAGAGCCCTGTACAACTGCAGAGGGACTTGCTCCTATACTCAAATCCTCTCGTTATGAAGGCCGACATGCCACTAGTTTTCTTCACTGCCTGTTGTACCTGCACCAGTGGCCGGGGGGGGGGGGGGGGGGGGGGGGGTCCATGGGCTAGTGCCTGGGGCTAGTGGCCAGTGACCGGAGTCCTGTGTCCAGGGCAAAGATGCTCCTCTAGTATCTTTGGTCCGGGTCTGTCGTCCAGTGTCTGGGGGCCAGTGTCCGGGGTCCAGTGTCCAGGGTTTGTGTCCAGTGTCTGGGGGGTAGTGGCTAGTGTCTGGGGTCCAGTGTCCGGGTCCAGGGTCCAGTGACTAGTGACTGGGGACTGGTGTCCAGTGTCTGTGGTCCAGTGGCTAGTGACTGGGGTCTGGTGTCCGGGGTCTGGTGTCCGGGGTCTGGTGTCCGGGGTCCAGTGTCCGTGGTCCAGTGGCTAGTGTCCGGGGTCCAGTGTCCGGGGTCCAGTGTCCGGGTGTCCAGTGTCCGGGGTCCAGTGTCCGGGTGTCCAGTGTCCGGGGTCCAGTGTCCAGGGTTTGTGTCCAGTGTCTGGGGGGTAGTGGCTAGTGTCTGGGGTCCAGTGTCCGGGGTCCAGGGTCCAGTGACTAGTGACTGGGGACTGGTGTCCAGTGTCCAGTGTCCGTGGTCCAGTGGCAAGTGTCCAGTGTCCGGGGTCCGCGGGCGGGCGGGCGGGCGGGGTGTGGGGGCGCGGACCGCACTCACCGTCCCGGCTCCCCGCCGCTTCCTCTCCCACTGTGGGCCCCGGCTCCGGCCCCGGCCTCCACTACTCGCCGCTCCCCGCTGCTGCAGCTCCGGCCCCGGGCCCGGCCTGCGGTCAGTGCCGGCTCCTCCCCGCTCCGGCTCCCGCTGCAGCCGCGGCCCCGCCTCCCTCCCCGCCCCTCACCGCCCCTCACTCCCCGGGCCGGAGCAACGCGAGCGGGGCCGGACTAGGCCGGACTAGGCCGGGCGGGGCGGGGCGGGGCGGGGCGGGGCCGGACCGTCCACAGTCCCCCCGCAACAAATAAACTCTGTATAAAAATGAAGCGATGATCAGCAAACAGCCGCCGCTGCCCCAGTGTGTGTGTGTGAGCGCGTGCGTCCATCCAATGTTACAGCCTGGAGTGTCAAAGGCTGTCCCACTAAAAAGGGGCTGTCCCACTTGGGCGAACTATGCGCGAGTCCAGAAGAGTGTCCTCGACCTGCAAGCTCGAGAGCAGTCGCCTGGAAAGCCTCGAGCTGGCTCGACCGTCCACACACGCATACACGCGCATCGCGAAGGCGGGGGCCAGGGACAGCGGAGGAGCGCTTTCTGCGCGGTGAAGAGGAAAGTAAACGGCTGCCACAGAGCACGATAAATCCTTTCGAGAGCGTGGGAGAGAAGGGGAGACAGGGGTGGAGAATGAGGGGGAGAGAAGGAGTGAGGAGTGAGACGCAGGGGGGAGAAGGGGGGAGAATGAGTGGAGACACTTTTAAGAAGTATAATAAAGTTTAGCGGGCATTTTACCTGCCGGTAGGTGTTCCTCGGTCGTGAAACTCCAATGAGCCAATAAAAATGCCTGGTCAGAGTTGTACTCGCTGGAATTTAGGAGATTGAGAGGGGATCTTATAGAAACTTACAAAATTCTTAAGGGGTTGGACACGCTAGATGCAGGAAAAATGTTCCCCATGTTGGGGGAGTCCAGAACAAGGGGTCACAGTCTAAGGAAAAGGAGGAATTCCTTTAGGACCAAGATGAGGAAAACATTCTATACACAGAGAGTGGTGAGTCTCTGGAATTCTCTGCCACAGAAGGTAGTTGAGGCCAGTTCATTGGCTATATTTAAGAGGGAGTTGGATGTGGCTAAAGGAATCAGGGGGTATGGAGAGAAGGCAGGTACTGAGTTGGATGATCAGCCATGATCATATTGAATGGTGGAGCAGGCTCAAAGGCGTTCCAACGACCTCCTAGGACCACATGTCGACCATGCTGCGAGTTTGAGTCGAGGGAAACTCTTCTAAACTCGCAGAGTCGGTCGCCAAAGTGATAGTCCCTTGACATGTTGAAGACCTCCTTCGACCTCCTTCGACTATGTTGAAAACTAGCTACGACTAACTTTGAGAAAATTGGACACCGAATAGTGAAGTGAAGCCGACCTCCTTCGACCTCCCTTCGACTATGATGAAGGCGATCTACGGCTACCCTCGATTACCTACGACTAACGTGCCGACCTACTACGACTAAACCTACGAGTAAAAAAAGTATTGATTTTTTTCCCATGGCGACTTTTTTTACTCGCGGGCATTTTTCATCATGTTGAAAAATATGCAGCGACCTAGCTGAGGCCTTGAGTACGCAGGGACTACTCTCGAGCGTGAAGAAGAGTTACAAAGACCTCCTAGGACCTCGTGTTGACCATGCTGCGAGTATAAGTCGAGGGCAAAATCACCAGAACTCGCGGATTAGGTCGCCGCAGTGGGTCAGGCCCCTTTAGGCGACTGCACGAGACTTTGTAGTCGCCACATGTTCACGAGTGGTTGCCGGGGAGTCGTCTTCATGGTCGCGAGGAGTTCCCCCATTCTGGGAACTAGTCGCGGCCTCATTATGGTCGCCGCACCTCAGCACAATCCCCAATTTGTACAAAGTTCACAGAAATACTCACATGCAGGAGTCGCCAGGTCCAAGGTCCAGACCAGTCTGCACGCTGGGTCTCGTGGAGCGGGGCATCGATCCAGGCGAGTCCCAGGCTGCTGCAGGGCCTCCAGCTGCCGCCTCCATCCAGATTGTCCGGCGAACCGTCGTCCTGTGGTGATTTCCTGCCCCCTTGTTTGTGGGAAATTGTTAAAGGATTGGACAGGCTAGATGCAGGAAAAATGTTCCCCATGTTGGGGGAGTCCAGAACAAGGGGTCACACAGTTTAAGAATAAGGGGTCGGCCATTTAGGAGTGAGATGAGCAAACACTTTTCCACCCAGAGAGTTGTGAATCTGTGGAATTCTCTGCCACAGAAGGCAGTGGAGGCCGATTCACTGGATGTTTTCAAGAGAGTTAGATTTAGCTTGTGGGGCTAACAGAATCAAGGGATATGGAGAGAAGGCAGGAACGGGGTACTGATTGTGGATGATCAGCTATCATCATGTTGAATGTGCTGGCTCAAAGGGCCGAATGGCCTACTCCTGCACCTATTTTCAATGTTTCTACCCCTCTACCCCTCAATGTCCAGCAGCGGAACGAGCCTAGACCATGGCCCTCCCCCACAGAGCCTTGGCGTTGGCTACACCGAGCTTCAGTGTGTCCCTTAGCATGGACTCCCGCAGTCTGGAGCGGGCCAGTCGGCAACATTCCCCGACGGACATCTCGTTCCGCTGCGTGGGTCAACAAGGCTCGGGCTGGCCAAAGAGTGTCTTTCATCTTGTGAAGAGTCGATGATCTTCCAGCGGGAAGGAATATTAAAAATCAAAAACCCGCAGAT
This sequence comes from Raja brachyura, assembly GCA_963514005.1. Next base: position 6,283 of record CAUPSL010001103.1, read on the forward strand.
GCTGGAAACCTGAAGTGAATGAAGGTTGTAGGTTGTAATCCCCGGCGCAGACTGAACTGCGTGGGCTTTCTCCGGGAGCTCCGGTTTCCTCCCACACTCCAAAGACATGCAGGTTTGTTTGCTAATTGGCCTGGTATAAATGTACATTGTCCCTAGTGCGTGTAAGGTAGTGTTGGTGTGCGGGCATTGCTGGTCGGCACGGACTCGGTGGGCCGAAGGACCTGTTTCCGCGCTGTATCTCTAAACTAAACTAAATGACAAATCCGTGTGTTTTGCAGCTCAGTGATGTGTTGCAGCAGATCTAATTCACGACGTTGAGAAACATTACAGTCTACTTCCTGTCGTTACAGTATACAGCTGTTGCAGTTCTGCCTATCCTTGGCTCATGATTTGCCCAAAAGTCACGTTTTCATGATGAAACCTCAAGGACAAACAATGATACTACAAAAACCGTGCAGCCCGGAAAAGTAGAATTCATACTCCCTCCCCCGTCACCCTCACTCCGATGAAGGGTCTCGACCCGCAACATCACCCGTTCCTTCTCTCCAGAGATGCTGCCTGACCCGCTGAGTTATTCCAGCATCTTGTGTCTGTCTTCAGTTTAAACCAGCATCTGCAGTTCCTTCCTACACAAAACAAATCTTCCTCAGCTGACTGTGTCAATGCATGTTGCACAGTTGAGGTAATCCACGTGGATTTAACTCGCGTTACGCATAAGCTTCAGGGGGTCTGGGTCTTGGTGGCAACTTGAACTGGCAACTCTGTGTCTGTCTCTGTGTCTGTCTCTGTGTCTGTCTCTGTGTCTGTCTCTGTGTCCGTGTCTCTGTGTCCGTGTCTCTGTGTCCGTGTCTCTGTGTCCGTGTCTCTGTGTCCGTGTCTCTGTGTCCGTGTCTCTGTGTCCGTGTCTCTGTGTCCGTGTCTCTGTGTCCGTGTCTCTGTGTCCGTGTCTCTGTGTCCGTGTCTCTGTGTCCGTGTCTCTGTGTCCGTGTCTCTGTGTCCGTGTCTCTGTGTCCGTGTCTCTGTGTCCGTGTCTCTGTGTCCGTGTCTCTGTGTCCGTGTCTCTGTGTCCGTGTCTCTGTGTCCGTGTCTCTGTGTCTGTGTCTCTGTGTCCGTGTCTCTGTGTCTCTGTCTGTGTCTCTCTGTTTGTGTCTGTGTCTCTGTCTCTGGGCTAGTCTGTCCTTGGGTGTAGTTACAAAGACAGACATATCCCATTGCCAGTGTTACCGGGGAGAGTTCAAGCATGCAGCACCAACGCTGCAGTCTGCATCTAAACTCCGTTTGTGGACAAGCGACGACTCTTTGCTTTTGTTACAGCTCGGCCCCGTTCTCGCTGGGTAACGGGATTTCACATTTTGCTTCTTGGCAGCAGCTCTGTGCTGCTGGGGGCACCAGGATCAACAAACTCATCAGGAAGGCTGGCTCCGTCCTGGGAGCGGAGTTGAAGTTGGATTCATGGGGAGGTGGTCTTGGAGGAGAGGATGCCCCTCAAACCAAAGGTCCTATAGCGAGCGAGATAGTCCACTCGACTAAAAAGCCGTAGTAGAGTCATGGGTAATCTTCGACCCCATTTCTGTAACCGGCTTCTGTCTCCGCTCCAAAGATCCCGTAGCAGAGCAAAGATACTAGTGCGGAGACGGAAGCCGGTTACGGAAACATCCTCGTAAATATCAAAGATCTTTGGTACAAATCTTCTCCTCGTTTTCTTTCTGCCACTCTGCCTCACAATAAAAAGCAAAAAGATGCCCATGTCCCTTCCACTGCGTGTGGGGAGTCTGGTCTGGATCCGCACGGCTGGGACCCCAGGGTAAAGTGGCGGGGAGAAGGCAATGTATTTTTATGTAATGTCCCTTGTCTGGGCCTTGTGTCCGAAATAAAGTTTATCATTATATATAAAAATCTGGATAAATATATATGTGTGTGTTATATGATTATATACATCTATATCACATTCATGTGTTCTTTCCTACACAATCTAATCAGCTGAATAAAACCATCCATAAGTTATACATCATTTGTTAATCTTGCTCAAAACAAATTTTATTTTGTTAAATACTTCATTTAGATAACCCCACCATTACAGACAGATCTCATTCCACTCTCTGGCTATTGGGAAGACCAGACCCATTTTATTGTTGAAAAACAATTCCATAGACACAAAAAATCATTAAGGACCATTCCAAGATTCCAAGAGTAGAACAGCTGGAATCTTCATATTGCTATTATTTTCCAAATACCGCAGTTGTGAACAGTGTGATTAGATGAATCACAGAGTGCAAGAATAATACAAACATCAACTCAAACATGAGCCATTTAAAAAGAAATTAAAAAAAACATGAATACAGAATTATAATTTATTAACATATTAATCATTAACAAAAAATAACAGAATTATGAATTAACTGAATTATGAATCTAACCCTATATCACACACACAAACTGTTCCCCTGCAACGATGATTACACTGCGAGAGGGGTAACCAAAGTCGGGCCGAGTTTACTGAAATGGGCGAAGAAATGGCCCATGTTCCGCTCCATTGCATATTACACGTCAGCCCATTGGATTTAGCAGGAGTGGACTATCTTGCTCCCTATGGGATCTTTGCCTCAAACTGCAGAGCATCCTGGACAATACAGCTCACCCCCTCCATGACACACTGGTCAACCTGAGGAGCAGCTTCAGCAACAGACTGGTCCCACCAAGATGCAGCACAGAACGCCACAGGAGATCCTTCTTCCCTGTGGGTATCAAACTGTACAACTCCTCCCCCTTCTGTCGTGGGGTAGACTGAGACTGACTCCCCCCCCCCCCTCAATCTTTGCACATCCCCAATCCTTTCCACTCGTCACTTTAATTTCATGTTTCATGTATGCTATTTTTTTATAACTGTTGGCAGATCAATTTCCCTCCTGCGATGAATAAAGTCCTATCGTATGGCATCGTATGCTTCAAGGCAGACAAGTCAGGACTAGTGTGATGAGATCGTAGGGAACTGCCCTTTAAGGCACCAGTGTTTACTCTACCGCTGCGCCACCGTGCCACCCATTCATTCATCTAGCAGTGGGCAGAACATGTTAACCCCCCCCCCCCCGGGCAACAGAGAGAGGCATCGTGACCCCAGTGCCTCCATGCTAATGGTGTCAAAAATAGTTACATTATTATTCAACTTTATTTCACACTCAAGGTCAAGGGACAACATCACATAAAATACATTGCATAAAAAAACACCATGAATACATATAACATCTTAGTATATCATATAAAAGCATCATAAAATAGTAATATTAAACGAGAACTTACCAGTTCAAAGGTTGATCTTTATTTTATGAGGAGTTGCGGTGAGGGATTTCGTGAAGACCCCGCCAACACGCATGCGCGGCATCCTTCAAAGCAGCGGTGTGGAATCACAGACCCGACCAAAAGTAAAGATATTAAGATTAACCCTTTGAACTAACCAGTTGAACATAATGATCGAGGGTTGGGAGCGGAGGGCACGAAATCCCTCACCGCAACTCCTCATAAAATAAAGATCAACCTTCGAACTGGTAAGTTCTCGTTTAATCTTACTATTTTACTTCGGAGTCACGTGAGTGACTTCGTGAAGATTTCAAAGCTCTGTGATTACACGCCCTGGACAACGTCCATGCTACCACACTGCCGCAATCCTGATGGAGGAAGTTTGTTAATGCAATCCAGACTGGACAAGCTGAAAGCAAAATAATGGAGATTTATTAAAACAAATCATAAACAACCCTCTGTCTGGGGACAATTGACATTAGGGAGCAGCCCTGAGTACTGCATCCGCATATGTTGCAGGTCCAGCCAATGGCTTGTGCTAGAACCGTTGGAAGGTTGTCTCACTGGCCCATCCTGCTGTAGCGAGGACGTGATCCATGGGCACCTCCATGGCCCTCGCTGTTGATGTGGATGCAGCCCTGGTGGAATGAGATTTAAAAATGTGAGTGTCAATACCTGCTGCATCCAACACCTCCCTGAACCACCTGGAGATCGTCTGCACTGTCACCCGGTGATGTGGTTTTTTGTGGCTTATGAGCTGTCCTTGTTCTGAGTTCCTGATTGGCTGGGTTGACTCGATGTAGTAACGGAGGTGGGCGACTGTGCAGAGTATGGCATCAGTGGGGTACGCCTGGAATTCCAATTGCAGCCCCGTAGTCCCGGGTCTATGCTGCTTTAGCAAGTCTGCAACGTAAAATGTTACTTTCCCAGGGGTAGAGAGCATATTGTCAATGCGCAACTTTTGAAGCGCCTGTACCCGCTGAGCAGACGTGAGCGCCATCAACATGACCACCTTTAGGGTGAGTTGGTGAAGTGGTAACCCCGCCATGGGAGACCATGATCTTAAAAGGGACAGGACCACTCCTGCATCCCAGACAATGTTATATCTGGGCCATGGAGGGTTGGTATTAAATACACCCCTCATAAACTTCGACACCAGATTGTTGGTCCCCACTCCTACCGGAAGGTACGAGGACAGCGCACTCCTGGCGCTATTGATGGCACTATAGCTGAGCCCATCATCGTAATGGAGGCCCGCCAGGAATTCCAGGACGTCAGGTATCGTAGCAGAATCATAGGAAACATTCTTCCTTGAGCAGAATAGCTCCCATTTCCTGATCTGGGTCAGGTACTGCCGTCTGGTAGATGTTCTGCACGATGCAGCGATTACATCCATGGCCCTCGATGAGATCCCGGTGTTTATAAGAGGCCTTTTCAGAATCTGCAGATCAACAGATTTAGACAGCCGTGGCACGGATGCGACGCGCCAGTGACAGGATTAGTGACCAATTGCGGGTTGTTTGCAATTTGCACCCAAGGATGTTTTAACATCTGGGAGACCACCGGGTACCATGGTTGTGTCAGCCAGTCGGGTATTACCAGAATGCCTGACGCAGAGTCCAATTTGATCTTCTGCAATACCCGGTTGATGAGGCAGAATGGGGGAAATGCGTAGCAATACCATTTCCCCCAGTGGAGCGAAAAAGCATCCAACGCCACTGCCCCAGGGTCTGGTTCCCATGATACATACGTTGGTATCTGATGGTTCAACCTAGACGCAAATAGGTCAATATCTGGCATACCAAATTTTGTTACAATTTCAGCAAACACATGGGGATTCAGCATCCACTCGATGTTATCATTGAACACTCGTGACCTGGTGTCCGCCACTGTATTGAGTATCCCCAGGAGGTACGTTGCTGATATCCAAATATCCCTTTTGATGCACCAGAGCCAAATTGTATTTGCCAAATCATTACAAGATACTGACCTGATACCACCCATATGATTTATATATGCTACCACCGTGGCATTGTCTATTTGAAGGCGGACATGTGCATGACGCAAGTTACTGCAATACGCCCGTAACCCATGAAAAACCCCCAGCATCTCCAGATAATTAATGCCTTGTACTTGGAGAAGGGTGAACTCATGAGCGTCCCATCTACCACCGCAGCTGGTTATGGTGTCAGTTGCACCCCAGCCTTGTGCGCTTGCATCAGTTTGCAACAGAACTGTTGGATTTGGGAGAAGGATGGGTTTGGAACTTCCTCTAATACCGTGAACCCACCAGTTCAACTCGGTCTTTTCCCCTATGGCCAGTTGCATAGGTCGGTCAAAATGTCCAGCATTCAATTTTAACGCCAGAATTTTGCTTGTTTGTAATTTCCGGTAGTGCAATGGACCATAATTTACAGCTGGGAACGTAGCTACCAGCTTCCCAATTACCTTAGCAACCTGCCGAATGGTTCGCCTATTGCTGTCAAGTAAACTGATGCATGCGTGTTGAATGTCCACCACTTTGTCAATTGGGACGGTGACTTTCATCTGGTTAGTGTCTATAGTGAACCCCAAATAGTCCATGACCTGCGAAGGGTTGAACTTGGATTTGTCTGGATCGATTATAAACCCCATTCTTTGAAACAAAGAGATGGCGGCTGAGACTGCCAGCTGAGCTAGCGCTAGGGTTTCCCCCGCTATGAATATGTCATCCAAATATGCCATTACGACATGGTTACATTTCCTAGGATGTGCCAATATAGGTTTAACAATTTTGGTAAATAGTCTCGGCGCTGTTGTAATCCCATTAGGCAAAGCTTTATATTGCCATAATTGACCTTCCCAGACAAATTTCAAGAACCTTCTATGTTGTTTAGCGATAGGGACTGTATAGTATGCATCCTTGAGGTCAATGCAAGCCATAAAGTACCCATGACTGACCAACTGCTTGGCTGTCTCAAACGTCTCCATTTTGAAATGGGTATATTGTACGAAAGCATTCAACTGGGTTAAGTCGATGATAATCCGACAGCCTCCATCCTTCTTGGTTCTAGTAAAGATGTTGGATACAAACTCCAGTGGCTCGTGCGTCGTTTTCTGTATCACCCCTTTTTCTTCCAATCGTAGTATCTCAACATGAGCCCGCTCCTTCTCTAATTGAGAGAGTGCAAATCTGCGACTAGGCTCAAGTTGCGAAGGGGGATCCCTGCCATTAATAAACTCTATCTCATAACCCTGAATGCTTTGTAAAATAAAAGGATCCGTAGTTATGGTATCCCAGGCAGACCGGAATTCCCGTAGCCGTCCCCCCACCAGTGAGGTTACTATTGCTACTTTATGGAAGGAACCAAGCCCCCTTACCTCCAAGGTTAGCGCCGGGGTCTGGACTGTGGTGTTTTTGCTCCCCGTGTGGCGTGGCCCTGTTGCCGCATCTTCCAAGCCGGCTTGGGCTGGCCTTGGAATAAAAAAGGCTTCTGCTGTTGGAGCCCCGGCGTGGAGTATGTTGTTTGCGGGTATGTTCTGGGGACCTTGTCCGCCGGTGTGCGAGACCTGACCGAGGAACGTGGCTGCTGCCTGGTGTAAACGTGAGCCTTAGATGAATGAGGCTGCCTCATCATCCCCACAGTCTTGGCCTCCTCGTCCAGCTCTTTCACCCGTTTAGGTAGGTCTTCCCCAAACAGCTGCCTTGGTGGTGGTGCGGTGGAGGTGCTACATAATCCCGCAAATTTGGGATTTAAATTTGGCCGGATGGAGCTTTTCCTAAAGCAGTTTATTTCAAACTGGGTGTTGCACAAGAGCGCTAGTGCATCCTGCTGCTCCTCGGAAACACTCGTGGCATCCAGAGACCGAGCGAAAGCCGTGATACCCGCCGTCAGCAGTTTCAGGATCTTCTGGAGCTTGCCCTCCTTGATCCTTGTGTTGGTAGACATGTTCCCCCATATTGCTGTATTCACCTTTGGAACGTTGAGGGAGTTGCAGTTCGCCGGTGCTTTATATCTCGCCATTGTTTCCGTGAGCACGGTATCCTGGAGCTGGTGCATAGTCAGAAAATCAATCAAAGCCGCTATCTTGGGATGTAATGGGTCCCCAGCGGTAGCAGGCGACCCAAACTTCGAGACTGCCTCCAACATTTCCTGTGGGGCCTCGAGCTCCCCCTCCTCCTCAGACTCACCCATACTTCCCTGCTGGCTCTCAATAAGCGATGGTGAGATGGAAGGTGGCGGCTGTACGTAGCTCCCAGACCTCTGGGACTGCCGTTCCTGATGCTCCAGGTCCCGTTTATAGAGCACCTCCACCATGCGCTCCAACCGGGCCATACGACCGTCACCGCTGCATGCGGGCCACTGGTTGTCTTCCCCAGCCTCTCCAGAGGAACCGGGGCTTCCGGCAGTTGTCAGCACCCCCACGGAATGCACTGCCAGGAAGTCGCCAGCTCCCACTCCAGTGGGGCTGTGCGACTCCCGCACGGACATACCGCTGGTCCGCCGTCGTTTGGACAGCAGCGGCCCCTCTGTCTGGTGGGAGGGAAGAGGGCTTGAGTCATCGCTTGCACCAGAAGCCAGACTCCTGGATGTCCGTGCGGGCTTACCACCACAGTGTTCCACACATAAACGGGAATGTGGCGGCGCATGGTCTGTTATACCTGCCTCAGCAGGAGTGCTAGACCGTACTTTGCTGCCACCGGCCCGCACTACGGCAGCCTGTTCCGGTGGTGTGCCGGTACATCCTGCCCCCACAGGGATCCTCGGCACGCCAGCATTGCCACTGGCCTGCTTCCTCGCAGGTTTACGCAGTGGCTTGTCCCTGCTTGCCGCACCGACAAGGCTGGACTTTAGCGAGGCTTCCCCCCTGTTCTGCCCACGAGGGACCTCTAAAGGGGGGGATGCACCCGCAGACACGCTTGCTCCAACAGCCTCACGTGCCTTACCTCCAGCCCTGGACTTGGGCACTGGAGTTCTGGAGTCAGGGTCTCCCAGCCCCTGCTCCTGCGCGGACACCCTCTTCTTTGCCAGAGGGGTTGTGCCGGGTCTAATCAGCTGCCCAGAGCTCCCCGACTGCCGCGACTTCCTCCCCGGTGGTGTCTCGGCTGCTCCCGATGTAGCGGGCAGCTCCGGGGACTTCACTCGCTGAACGCGACTCGGAATCCTCCTTCCTCCTTCCATGGCCCTGCAAAACAATGCAGAGCACACAAACCAGCTAAAGGTTAACTTACCTGCAGCTGCTTACCTTTTTGAAGGAGCCGGTTGAGGGAGCGCACTCCCCCCCCCAGCTGCCGTGAGCAAATGCGCGCGACGATATGCTGCGCATGCGTGTTGGCGGGGTCTTCACGAAGTCACTCACGTGACTCCGAAGTAAAATTATATACAAAAAACACAATTCATGAATTAAATTCCAGAATAGAAAAAAATGATCAATGTCCTACAACGAGACAACGATCCCAGTGCCTCCACGTAGCATGTCGTTCTAAACCCTATGTTTGACAAGGCCAAGATGGTTTCATTTTTAGAGTCATTTATCCTGCAAATGAATTTGTACATATGATTTCTTCTAAAGTACTGACTCCTGCAGCCACAAACATGTTACTAGCAATACACCATCTAGGTTTCCCTAGCAGTGTTCTCATGGCATCATTGCCGGCCACCTATAGTCTCTGCAAACTTGATTTTCTGTAGTGTGACCACAGGAAAAAAGCTGATCATCACCAACAGCTGTTACGCCTCCTGTAAATGAAGTTGTTAAAGATTTACAGTTGCTTGGAATGTCACTGTTTATGGAACTGATGTGCTACAATTAGCAATGTTACAAAATTTTGAGATTTAAAAAATCAAGTCTGCAATTTATCCCATCAGATAAAGCATAAAAAGAAGTTTAATTTGACACCTAATTCACTTTCATATCTTCAATAGTAAAAAAGTTAGGGCCATTTTCATACTCGGAAATTAGCAACTTGCTTCCTATTGCTTTTCTATTGACTTAACACAAAAGTTGTGATCTAGGACAGTCAAAAGCCCATCACTTCCTTAAAAATTAAGAGAACTGAAAGAAATTTTCAGTTATTATAGATTGAAGCATTCTGAAACAAATATGAAACAATCTTACTTGGATGACCTGAAATTAAAGCATATAATTAGTTAGTTACCCAATTGTAGCCAATTACAACATTTAATTACTAGATCTAAACCTATCCTTTTCTTAAGAAATTTTTTTTAAAACATTTAAAGCCGTTAAGTGTCCAATTAACATTTACACAAGAATTCACAATATAACATGATTTTTAAATCTAATTGTCATTAATTTATAGGCCAAATTGAAGGAATTCAGTGTTTAATGCCCATAAATTAATGGGCATTTTAAACAGCTTGCGAGTGGGATTTTCTGGAACGCGATGTATTGGAACGTTGCGGTTGCGGTGAATTTAAACCCAATATCGGCAGGAAAAATTGTGCCGGTTCATATGGGGACTAAATCACCGTTTCTCAACATGAAATATTGATTATAGTCATCTAAAAAAGCAAGTTTATATGTGAAAATAAACAGCTTTCACTTACCTGTCCCCTACGTAAAATCCGTCCCCGTTGTCGGCGCTCACGGCATTAGGAGCTCATTTTTATTTTACTGCAGTGATGAAGTAGTTGGGCTATTTATTTTAAAAAACGGACTTACCGGCAGTCGGAACGCATCTCCAGAAATAGATCGCACTCTGGCAACAGAAAGCTCCGGATGGCAAGGGGAAAACCACATTTCAACCCCGCCCCCCCCCCCCTTAAAGGCGCCAAAGTCGCGCACATGGCCAGTGACAGAACTGCAGAACCGCTAAAGGTAAGTTTTGTAACATATCTACTACAATGCTGAGAACAATATTCTGTACTTCCCCTTCCCCTATTCTGTATCTTCCCCTTTGCTCCACCTATTGGACTGGAGTTTGACCAGATTGTATTTATGTGTAGTGTTATCTGATCTGTTTGGACAGCACGCAGAACAAAGCTGTTCACTGTACCTTGGTACACGGGGCAATAACAAACCTGGACCGCACCTTCCTTCCTGCTACCTGTGTATCCATCATGCCATCATGGTGTGGGAAGGAACTGCAGATGCTGGTTTAAACCAAAGATGGACACAGAGTGCTGGAGTAACTCAGCGGGTCAGGCAGCATCTGTGGAGAACATGGATAGGTGACGTTTCACAGAGTGCTGGAGTAACTCAGCGGGTCAGGCAGCATCTGTGGAGAACATGGATAGGTGACGTTTCACAGAGTGCTGGAGTAACTCAGCGGGTCAGGCAGCATCTCTGAAGAGAAGGAAGAGGTGATGATGGGTTGGGACCATTCCTCATTCCCCTCCAACAGAAAACACCCACATTTCTGAAACTTCCTCCAGCCCACACAGGTCACGGGGAGAACGTACAAACTCCGTACAGACAGCACCCGTAGTCAGGATGGAACCTGGGTCTCTGGCGCTGTGAGGCAGCAACTCTACCACTGTGCCACCGTGCCGTACTCATACATATACATATGTTCCAGCACCTGCCAATGCAACATATGTATTAGTATATACATATACATATGTATTTCTTATACATATTCACCGCCTCTGAGCGCGCAATGGAGCAAAGTCAATGAATCTGCCACTAGACGAACATAAATGGAAAAACCTCTCTCACCCCTATTGCGCCTTTCACTATTCTGTAAGTTTCAATCAGGTCCCCCCTCATCCTTCTAAACTCCAGCGAGTACAGGCCCAGCGCCGACAAACGCTCATCATACGTTAACCCACTCATTCCTGGGATCGTTCTTGTAAACCTCCTCTGGACCCTCTCCAGAGCCGGCACATCCTTCCTCAGATACGGGGCCCACAATTGCTCACAATATTCCACATGTGGCCTGGCCAGCGCCTTCTAGAGCCTCAGCGTTACATCCCTGTTGTTGTGTACAAGCCCTCTGTGTTGGCTAATGGTAATGGTAAATTAGCAGAATATGTACCATTGGACATATTCATGGATGTGGATGAATTGGATCTGATTTGATTTCCAGATGAGTTCAGTTTCAATGTAGTTTGAAAACGATATTAGTTTTCGTGAGCTGAGCTGCACCGGTCTGTACTTACCACCAGGTGGCAGCCAAAGACTGTGCTAACTCGCAGCCGCAGCAGCAGAGACAGGGAAGTGCAGGTGCTGGAATCTGGTGCAAAGCACAAAGTGCTGGAGGAACTCGGTGGGTCAGGCAGCATCTGTGGAGAGAAATGGACAGACGATTAGAGAAGGATCTTCAGTCTGAAGAAGGGTCCAGACCCAGAAATAATTGGGTTAACATATGATGAGCGTTTGTCAGCACTGGGCCTGTATGAAGAATGAGGGGGAACCTCAATGAAACTTTCCGAATAGTGAAAGGCCTGGATACAGTGGATGTGGAGAGGATGTTTCCACTAGTGGGAGAGTCTAGGACCAGAGGTCACAGCCTCAGAATTAAAGGACGTTCCTTTAGGAAGGAGATGAGGAGGAATTTCTTTAGTCAGAGGGTGGTGAATCTGTGGAATTTTTTGCCACAGACGGCTGTGGAGGCCAAGTCAGTGGATATTTTTAAGGCAGAGATAGATAGATTCTTGATCAGTACGGGTGCCAGAGGTTATGGGGAGAATGGGGTTAGGAGGGAGAGATAGATCAGCCATGATTGAATGGCAGAGTAGACTTAATGGGCCAAATGGCCTAATTTTATTCCTATTCCTAACGTCCCTATGAAACGTCACCTATCCATGTTCCCCACAGATGCTGCCTGACCCGCTGAGTTACTCCAGCACTCTGTGAAACACCACCTATCCATGTTCTCCACAGATGCTGCCTGACCCGCTGAGTTACTCCAGCACTCTGTGAAACGTCACCTATCCATGTTCTCCACAGATGCTGCCTGACCCGCTGAGTTACTCCAGCACTCTGTGAAACGTCACCTATCCATGTTCTCCACAGATGCTGCCTGACCCGCTGAGTTACTCCAGCACTCTGTGAAACGTCACCTATCCATGTTCTCCACAGATGCTGCCTGACCCGCTGAGTTACTGCAGTGAGGTTGTATCTCTGGGTGGTAATGGGCTATAAGGAACACTTTCATGCTCCAGGCTAATGGCGTGGTGTGTGTTTTATAGATAACGGGAATATGAAATCTGCATTGATTTGATAGTAAATGACATGTAATGTGCAAGGCAGCGATGTTACCAAGGTGGGCAGTGACAGCATTGTGTGCTTTACTGTGCCATTTATGGGGCAAGCAGTGTGAAGCCAGCAGTGGCTACTCGTGCCTTAAAGTTAAATAGCAGCTTTTTTATAGCTCGTTTAAGAAGGATCTGCAGATGTTGGAAAAATCGAAGGAAGATAAAAATGCTGGAGAAACTCAGCGGGTGAAGCAGCATCTATGGAGAGAAGGAATAGGTGGCATTTCCATTCATCTCACTCACCTCTGCCACTACTTTGTGTGGAAGCCTCTTCACAACAGTCACACACAGTGGGTGGAACCCCCCCCCTCCGGGACCACTTCTGTAAAGAAGGATAAATGGTGTATCGTGAGACTGCACGTTGCGATAGAGGCTTCTGACTGGAAGAGATTACCATTAAACTCCCCACTGGGCACTGCTAGTTTATCGTTTTGAACTCCATGGCCCCGACTTTGATTCCCTACGACAACGACAAGATGTTTGAATGATTCGTTAAATTCCCAGAGAGACCCTCGTCCACCCGTGCATCCGCACAGAGACAGCGGCTGTTTGTAAACACTGCTGCTCAGCATCATCTGGTGGGCAGCACCTGGTGCAGTCGCCTCTCACAGTTGTGCTGCAAGGAACTGCACATGCTGGGTTAAACCCAAGAAAGACGCAAAATGCTGGAGGAACTCAGCGGGACGGGCAGCAACTCTGGAAGTCCGAAGAAGGGTCTCGACCTGAAACAGTAGACAATAGACAATAGGTGCAGGAGTAGGCCATTCGGCCCTTCGAGCCAGCACCGCCATTCAATGTGATCATGGCTGATCATTCCCAATCAGTACCCCGTTCCTGCCTTCTCCCTATATCCCCAGACTCCGCTATCTTTAAGAGCCCTATCTAGCTCTCTCTTGAAAGTATCCAGAGAACCGGCCTCCACCGCCCTCTGAGGCAGATAATTCCACAGACTCACAACTCTCTGTGAGAAAAAGTGTTTCCTAATCGCCGTTCTAAATGGCTTACCCCTTATTCTTAAACTGTGGCCCCTGGTTCTGGACTCCCCCAACATCGGGAACATGTTTCCTGCCTCTAGCGTGTCCAAACCCTTAATAATCTTACATGTTTCAATAAGATTTCCTCTCATCCTTCTAAATTCCAGAGTACACAAGCCCAGCCGCTCCATTCTATCAACATATCACAGTCCCACCATCCCGGGAATTCACCTGGTGAACCTATACTGCACTCCCTCAATAGAAAGAATGTCCTTCCTCAAATTTGGAGACCAAAACTGTACACATTACTCCAGGTGTGGTCTCCCATTCCTTCTCTCCAGAGAAGCTCCCTGTCCTGCTGAGTTACTCAGTCTTTTTGTGTCTATCTCTGGAAAGTTAATTAGCTTGGTGTAATTGTAAATTGTCCCTAGTGTTTGTAGGATAGTGTTAATGTGCGGGGATCGCTGGTCTGTGCGGTGGGCCGAAGGTGCTTCCGTGCTGTATCTCCAAATTAATCCAGATTAGGCAGGGAAATTGAAAATTCAATACTTCTTGCCTCGCCTTATCTTTATATTCTATTTGTATTTACTTTTAAAATCATGAGAGGAATAGGTCGGGTAGACAGACGCACAGAGTCTCTTGCCCAGAGTAGGGGAATCGAGGACCAGAGGACATGGGTTCAAGGTGAAGGGGGAAAGATTTAATAGGAATATGAGGGGTAACATTTTTCATACAGTGGTGGGTGTATGGAACGAGCTGCCAGAGGAGGTAGTTGAGGCTGGGACTATCCCAACATTTAAGAAACAGTTGGACAGGTACATGGGTAGGACAGGTTTGGAGGGATATGGGCTAAACGCGGGCAGGTGGGACTAGTGTAGCTGTGCACGCACGATCTGCACACTCGTGGTTTTAAACGTCGCTAACTTTTGCGACATTCAACCGATCGGAACGAAACCTGGTGCATTCGCAGCACAGAGGAACGGTGAGTGAACTGGCGAAAAATTGTGTCTGATGAGGTCAGTGACGTCTCTGTGTGGGGTATCTCCAGCGTGGAAACCCTTCAGCACTCTGGCCACCAACGTCCTCGTGTGTGAGGAAGGGTCCCCACTCGAAACGTCACCTATCCATGTTCCCCACAGATGCTGCCTGACCCGCTGAGTTACTCCAGCACTCTGTGAAACGTCACCTATCCATGTTCTCCACAGATGCTGCCTGACCCGCTGAGTTACTCCAGCACTCTGTGAAACGTCACCTATCCATGTTCTCCACAGATGCTGCCTGACCCGCTGAGTTACTCCAGCACTCTGTGAAACGTCACCTATCCATGTTCTCCACAGATGCTGTCTGATCCGCTGAGTTACTCCAGCACTCTATCTGCGTCGATCACCACTGTACTTAAAAGGTACAGAAATGTGAAAACACACACCTCCAGAACCAGGGACAGTTTCTTCCCAGCTGTTTGAGGAAACGGAACCATCCTACCACAACCAGAGAGCAGTGCTGATCTATTCTTGGACTATCGTTGATTGGAATTTACTGGCAGTAAACTTAATTATTCCCTTATCATTTATCTTTACACTGTGGACGGCTCGATTGTAATCATGTATTGTCTTTCCGATGACTGCTTAGCACGCAACAAAAGCTTTTCACTGTACCTCGGTACACGGGACAATAAACTAAACTGGACATCTTCTTCTTTCGTGTCCGCCTTCCATGTTTCCATGAGTGACTACGTGAAGAGTTTAAAGCTCTGTGATTTCATGCTGTGGAAAACGAGTCCATGCCCACACACTGCCATAACTGACCAATGGAGGAAATATGTTAACGTATTCAGCTGTCATCATCCGTACTGAAAAGGACGCGAGCCTCCGGTGACAATCAGTGGGAGCCGTCGCTTGTGGCTATAGATGATGGTGGTAGCAGGATTAGTTCGGGATACTTCCAGTTTCCAGCCCCGCAGCGTGGACGCTTCTGTTATGGGGCCGACTGTAACTGATACTTCCCTTGACGTGATCTACAGTAGTGAGGAGCATGAAGGCATGGGCCAGTGTGGGGCTGTGGAGTGCGTTGTGAATTGGGCCGTACATCAAGGCTAGTTGGCCCTCCTCATTCTGCCTTTCCTGGCACCCATCATTCCACGGGCCAACGTGTTTGTTTCTTCTCTTTATTAATGGGTCAAAGGTAATAATAGAATGAGGAGGTCATTGAGTCCCCACCCTCACTGAGTGTTCCCAACGCAGGGACCTGCTGCTTTTTGAAGTCTCAATGAAGATGGAGTTCCATTCAGTGGGCCTTTCCCGAGACCATTGTTGGCACGTTGGACCTCTTTGTGTTCCGTTCAGCCTCTGTGTGCTCAGCTGTGGAACATAACTCGCACTTACAGGAAAGAAAAAAAAGATGTTTTAATTCCAGTTATTTCCATTAGAATGAAGGTCTTATCGGTGCAGATCTTTCCCTGGTCTCGACATTGTTTGCAACTCCATGTTTGATGAGCAGTCTTCACGTTTGAACAGGGCTGGTTACTGATCAACTGATGTTAAATGGTGGTGTTACAGGTACGCGGGTCACAGCAGTTCAACTGTGTCAGCCTTAGCCAGCTCGGGCCAATTTACGCCGCCTCGATAAATAACCATGCCATGTGTAATTGCCTTTGCAACCATTGCCCAGTGAGTAATTCTGCTCTAAATTCACAGTAAATGATGCAAGTGTAATGCACAGCCCAGCCAACACAATTTAATGAAATCAAGATAACAGTGTTTCCTTAATCAAAACCAACCGCCTGGAAATGGCTCCCCACCCCCCCTCTCCATGTTCTGTCACATGTTTCCTGGCCCACACCCAACACATTGTATCCTAACTCACCCTCCACCCAGCGGGTATTGGGGGAAGAAGCCATTCCCAGAGTCACAGAGTGACTCAACTTGCCCACACCGGCCAACATGTCCCAGCTACACTAGTCCCACCTGCCTGCGTTTGGTCCATATCCCTCCAAACCTGTCCGATCCATGTACCTGTCTAACTGTTTCTTAAACGTTGGGATAGTCCCAGCCTCAACTACCTCCTCCGGCAGCTTGTCCCATACACCCACCACCCTTTGTGTGGAAAAGTTGCCCCTCAGTAACATAGAAAATAGGTGCGGGGGTAGGCCATTCGGCCCTATGAGCTAGCACTGCCATTCAATATGATCATGGCTGATATCCACAGTCAGTACCCCATTCCTGCTTTATCCCCATATCCCTTGACTCCGTTAGCCCAAAGAGCTAAATCTAACTCTCTCTTGAAAACATCCAGTGGATCGGCCTCCACTGCCTTCTGTGGCAGAGAATTCCACAGATTCACAACTCTCTGGGTGAAAACATTTTCCTCATCTCAGTCCTAAATGGCCGACCTCTTATTCTTAAACTGTGACCCCTGGTTCTGGACTCCCCCAACAGTCGGTCCAATCCCTTAAGAATTGTATATGTTTCTATAAGATTCCCTCTCATCTAAATTCCAGTGAATACAAACCCAGTCTATCCATACTTTCATCATATGACAGTCCCGCCATCCCGGGAATTAACCTGGTGAACCTACGCTGCACTCCCTCAATAGCAAGAATGTCCTTCCTCAAATTAGGGGACCAAAACTGCACACAATACTCCAGGTGCGGTCTCACCAGGGTCCTGTACAACTGCAGTAGGACCTCTTTATTCCTATACTCAAATCTTCTCGCTGTGAAAGGCCAACATGCCATTAGCTTTCTTCCTTGCCTGCTGTACCTGCATGCTTACTTACAGTGGCTGATGTACCATGACACCCAGGTCTCGTTGCACCTCCCCTTTTCCTAATCTGACATCATTCAGATAATAATCTGCCTTCCTGTTCTTGCCACCAAAGTGGATAACCTCACATTTATCCACATTATACTGCATCTGCCATGCATCTGCCCTCTCACCCAACCTACCCAAGTCACCCTGCATTCTCATAGCATCCTTCTCACAGCTCACACTGCCACCCAGCTTTGTGTCATCCGCAAACTTGGAGATGTTACCTTTAATAGTAAGATTAAATGAGAACTTACCAGTTTGAAGTTTGATCTTTATTTTATGAGGAGTTACGTTGAGGGATTACCTGCAGACCCCGCCAGCACGCATGCACAACATTCTTCAAAGCAGTGGTGTGAAATCACAGATAACAATAGTTGAACTAAAAATATAGTAAGATAAGAGAACTAGAATACCAGTTGACCTTTATGATAGAGGGTTGGGCGCAGAGGGCACGTAATCCCTCAACGTAACTCCTCATAAAATAAAGATCAAACTTCAAACTGGTAAGTTCTCGTTTAATCTTACTATTTTACTTCGGAGTCACGTGAGTGACTACGTGAAGAGTTTAAAGCTCTGTGATTTCATGCAGTGGAAAACGAGTCCATGCCCACACACTGCCATAACTGACCAATGGAGGAAATATGTTAACGTATTCAGACATGAATCGGTTACTGAAAAAACAATGATACATTTATTAACAAATAATAATAACCCCTAATATTCGGGGTAAAATCATAATACAGAACTTAAAATCGTGTCTGCAAATATCTCAGGTCTGGCAACGGGTTTATTATAAAATAGTTGAAAAGTTATTTCGCTAGACCATCCCGCCATTGCAAGGATGTGGTCCATGGGAACTTCCAACATTCTCGCTGCCGATGTAGCTGCAGCCCTGGTGGAATGAGATTTAAAAACATCAGTGTCCACTCCTGCTGCACCTAATACCTGTCTGAGCCATATCGAAATGGTCTGCATGGACATGCTTTTATGAGGACGTTTATGACTAATTAATAACGCCATTTCCGTGCCTCTTAAGCATTTGGTGACCTCTAAATAATGTAATAGATGGGTCACTATGCATAGACGGAGGTCTACGGGGTATGCGAGGAACTCCAATTTGAGGCCAGATGATCCAGGCCTGTTCTGTTTGACTAACTCAAAAATATAGAAAGTTATTGTCATAGTGTCCAGTCTTCATTTGTGCAGTGACTGGACCCGTTGTGCCGATACTAGTGCCATCAGCATCACCATTTTATATGTTAGTTTCGCTAGTGTCAGTGACATTGCTGGTGCCCAACCCCTGAGCAGCGTTAAGACAACACCAATATCCCAGGTGTGGGAGTACCTAGCCCTGGGGGGGAATTAGTGTTGAAAGTACCCTTCATCAGTTTCGATACTAGAGGGTGAGATCCAACCCCGTGGTGTTCTAGACCCTGTCCCAAGTGAGATGATAGGGCACTTCTTGCACAGTTGATGGCACCGTAGCTCAAGCCTTCATCAAAGTGTAGGCTGGCCAAGAATTCCAGCACATTCGTCACAGTAGTTGTATTGTATGTGATGTTCACCCTGGTACAGAATATCTCCCATTTCCTTATATATGAAAGGTATTATTTTCTGGTGGACTCTCTGCAAGCCGCCGTGATAATGTTCATGATTCGGTCAGACAGTCCAAATTCCAGGAGTGGTCTTTTTAGATCCTGCAAATCAACAGGTTTATTCTGTCATGGCCTGGGTGACTTTTGCCTGTCACAGGATGAACCAATAAATTCGGGCGCTAGGAGATGGGCATACATGGTTCTGAGACCATGTCGAGAACCACAGGGAACCAAGGCTGAGTAGGCCAGTCGGGTACTACCAAAATACCCGACGTGGAGTCTTGTTGTATTTTCCGCAAGAACCGACTGATGAGGCAGAAGGGGGGAAATGCATGGAAAAACAATTCCCCCAGTGTAGCGAGAAAGCGTCCATCGCCACTGCCCCAGGGTCTGGTTCCCATGCACCATACGTTGGTAACTGGTGATTAAGCCTAGATGCGAATAGATCGATACCTGGTGTTCCATACCGAGCTACAATGGTGGTATGACCTGGTGTCCGCCACTGTATTGAGCTTACCTGGAAGGTAAGTAGCTGATATCCAGATATTTATTTCGATGCACCAGTGCCAGATTGTGTTAACCAAATTATCACATGATATTGACTTAATTCCACCATATGATTAATATATGCCACCATGGTGGTATTATCAATTTGTAGGCTAACATGCAGATGGTGCATGTCTGAACAGTAAGCCCGAAGTCCGTAGAACGCTCCCAACAACTCTAGATGATTAATACCAAGTACTTGAAGTAAAGTTAACTCATATGCATCCCATCTACCACCGCAACTGGAGATGGTATTAGTTGCTCCCCAGCCGTAACACAACTGAAGGATTGTTGATTATAATGGGATTAGAGCAATGGTGAATGTTCTTTTTCCACCATTGCAACTGCAAAACTGCTTTAGCTGGTAACTGCATTGGCCTGTCAAAATGGCCAGCATGATGTTTGAGCGCTTGCACCTTTGCCTTCTGTAAATTTTGGTAAAGCAAAGGTACACATTTTGTGGCTGGGAAAGCAGCCACGAGCTTTCCAATCACCCTGGCTACTTGTCGAATAGATGGTTGACTGACGCAAACAAGGCTGTTGCATGCCTCTATTAAGTCTGTGGTTTGTCCTTTGGCAAAGTCACAGACATGTGAACAGAGTCAATTGTGAACCCCAAGTTGTCCATTGTCATAGAAGGCGTTAACTTAGATTTATCTGGATGGATGATAAACCCTAACTTTTCAAATAAGAGCTTGGTAGCTGAGACAGCCAATTTGGCCAACTCCAGAGTTTTTCCCACAATTAAGATATCATCCAGATATGCCATGACAATATGCTTCTGTTTTCGGAGAAACGCCAAGGCTGGCTTTAATATTTTAGTGAATAGTCTGGGGGCTGATGTTAATCCATTAGGCAGCGCTTTGTACTGCCAGAGCTGCCCCATCCAGTTAAATTTCAGATATCTGCGGTGACCCTTCTCTATTGGTACTGAATAGTACATATCTTTTAGATCGATGGTTTCAAGTTATTTTAGGTACAAAGTTTCCATTTTGAAGTGTGTATACTGCACAAAAGCATTCAGCTGTGTGAAATCAATGATGATGCGGCATCCACCATCTTTTTTGTTTTATGTGAAAATATTTGACACAAACTCAAGAGATTAGTGTTTGGATTTGTCAATTACTCCTTTTGTATGTAACCTCAAAAGTTCTGCATGACCTTCCAATCTTTCCTGTTGTGAAAGCACGAACGTTCGGCGAGGGGCATGCTGAACTGGAGGGAGGAGTTTGTGGATGAATTCAATTTTGTATCCCTGAATACTATGCAGTATAAAAAGATCAGAAGTTATGGAACTCCATGCACTCCAAAATAAGTGTAACCTTCCCCCAACCTGTGAAGAACTTACACACCCTATGTTGCGGAATAAACCAGACCCACCTACCTCCATGGATACCGGTGGATCTGTGTTCATTTCTTCTGTCCTTGTCTCCTGGGGGTAGAGGAGCTGGGGTGTGGGGTTGGTGCATCTTCCACGAAAGCCGTTCTGGGCCTTGGTCTAAAAAAGACCTTTGTCGTGAACGTACGGCCTTTGAGCTTTCACCAGCGTCTGGGTATCGTGGCTTGCTGGCGGATGCGTAGGGGTGCTGCCGCCGGAGATGTGAGGTCTTGGCAGTGAACGCCGCTTTCATTAGCCCGTCGAGGTCTTTGACCTGCTTCGGCAGGTTGTCCCTGAACAGTAATCTAGGCGGCTGCGTGCTGCTGGTCTTGCACAACCCTGCAAATTTGGGGTTTAAGGCAGGTCGGATCAAACACTTTCTGAAGCAATTTATTTCAAACTGCGCGTTGCAGAACTGCGAGTGCCAGTGCATCTTGCTGTTCATCCAACATGTCCTTGCCATCAACTGATCTGGCAAATGCCGTTATACCGGAGGCCGGTAGTTTAAGGATCTTTTGTATCTTAATTTCCTGGGCTCTGATGCCACCACCGATGCTGCGCATGCGTGCTGGTGGGGTCTTCACGTAGTCACTCACGTGACTCCGAAGTAAAATTCCCTCGTCCAAATCGTTAATATATATTGTAAATAACTGGGGTCCCAGCACCAAGCCTTGCGGCACCCAACCAGTCACTGCCTGTCATTCTGAAAAGACCTTTCCCCTCTCACCTTAAATCTATGCCCTCTGGTTCTGGATTCCCCTTCCCTGGGTAAAAGACTCTGTGCGTCTACCCGATCTATTCCCCTCATGATTTTGTACACCTCTATAAGATCACCCCTCATCCTCCTGTGCTCCAAGACGTAAGGTTCCAGCCTTCTCTGCACTCTTTCCAGCTTAATGGCACATTTCCTACAGCAGAGAGCGCTGGTCAGCATGGACTCAGTGGGCCGAAGGGCCTGTTTGCACTCTGAAGTCTATAGAATCTACTGCTGTGCACGTGGTCAATTGGTGACCAATAGGTCAGGACTTGGCATTCCTCGAACATGACTGGATAGAGTGGATGTGGAGAGGATGTTTCCACTAGTGGGAGAGTCTAGGACTAGAGGGCACAGGCGCAGAAGTAAAGGAAGTTCCTTCAGGATGGAGATGAGGAGAAATTTCTTTAGTCAGAGGGTGGTGAATCTGTGGAACTCTTTCCCCTAGAAGGCTGTGGAGGCCAAGTCAGTGGATATTTTGAAGGCAGAGATTGATAGAATCTTGTGTCAGAGTTTTGGGGAGGCAGGAGAATGGGGTTGAGAGCCAGCCGTGATTGAATAGTGGAGTAGACTTGATGGGCCGAATGGCCTAATTCTGCTCCTATCACTTATGAATGTGAACATATGAAATGTCGGAGCATCTGGGCTTATTCCTCATTCTAAGGAACCAAAGTGATTCATGACAATAAGCAGACATTTGCCCGTAGCTCTGGCCCCGAGCAGGTCAGGCCGTGCCTATCCAGGGGGGAAATGGTCGATACTGATCGAGGAGTGGTCTTTTAGAGGTGTATATGGGGAAGAGTTAGGGTGATCGCACAGAACCTTTTACCCAGAGTAGGGGAATCAAGAACCCTGAGGCCATAGGTTTAACGTGAGAGGTTGCACTGTGCGATGTATCGTATGTTTTAATGAATTATTTCAATTTAGGTTCAGGCTTATTAGGGGTTAGGAGGAAGAGATAGATCAGCCATGATTGGATGGTGGGGTAGATTTGATGGGCCGAATGGCCCAATTCTGTTCCTATCACTGGTGATCGTACGAGCAGAAAGGTTCGGCAGTAGTAAGTGCTGACGTGTGTGTAGAATGCTGTGCTCGTTTCTCCAACAAGACACTGTTAGTCGGTCTGAGTGACGTTCTTCCCCCGACCTCTGGTTAGAAACACAGAAGCATGGAAAACAGGTGCAGGAGTAGGCTATTCGGCCCTTCGAGCCAGTACCACCATTCAGTATGATCATGGCTGATCATCCACAATCAGTACCCCGTTCCTGCCATCTCCCCATATCCCTTGATTCCATTAGCCCTAAGAGCTAAATCTAACTCTCTCTTGTAAAACATCCAGTGAATTGGCCTCCACTGCCTTCTGTGGCGGAGAATTCCACAGATTCACGACTCTCTGGGTCCTGCGCTGAGTCTCACGAGCCAATGGGCCGGCCACATGTTTCTGCAGAGATGAAGCAGAACTCTCCCGGCTGTGGAGAGCGTCCAATTGTCCTCAGTGGTGTTTTCTGGCCATCTGTTTGGAGGTGCGATTGAAACAGAATGAAAAGCAGGTAACCTTTTCTCCCCCGCTTGTCCCAATGCGCTCCAGAGAAGCCGAACACATCGATCCAGAACACAGCAATAAAAATATCTGAGCCTTTGGAGCGAGTTCTTTAAATAGGCAGCAGCTGTGAAAGGTCACCGAAGATCATTTGTGTGAAGAAATGTTTAATGTTTTATGTGTCATTCCTAACTGTCACTGTATGTCGTTCTCACATGCGGGCGGAGCACCAAGGCAAATTCCTTGTATGTGAATACTTGGCCAATAAATGTATTTATTCATTCATTCATTCATAGCAGAGATCAGGAAGGGACTAGGATGGCTACAGGAGAAGGTGGATGTGAATGGTGCTGCTAATCCTCACTACACCATCCTCCAGGCCAGTCCTGGCGTTCAAAGCCACGTTCACACGTGGACGGGAGAGAACCCAGCTCACTGAAATACCGAGGAAACAGAAAATAATCAGCCTTACTACCAATAGCTAATATGTTTAAGAAGGAACTGCTGATGCTGGAAAAATCAAAGGTAGACAAAAATGCTGGAGAAACTCAGTGGGTGAGGCAGCATCTATGGAGCGATCACCCAAAATGTCACCCATTCCTTCGCTCCATAGTTGCTGCCTGTCCCACAG
>CAUPSL010001103.1:35000-240000 GCA_963514005.1 Raja brachyura
AGAGGGTGAGCAGCAGTAACGTCACTACTAAGAGTTTATTCCAAAATAATATGCGACTGATTCATGAAGAATTTCCCCTTGCATGTAGATAGAGGAAAGACATTTTAATAGCAATTTCCTAAAAGATGGATTTCAGCCTCAATGTTTACGAAGGAACTGCAGATGCTGGAAAATCGAAGCTAGACATAAATGCTGGAGAAACTCAGCGGGTGAGGCAGCGTCTATGGAGAGGAGGAATAGGTGATGTTTCGGGTCGAGACCCGTAAGGGTCTCGACCCGAAACATCGCCTATTCCTTCTCCTGTAAGGGTCTCGACCCACAACGTCGCCTATGCCTTCTCCCGTAAGGGTCTCGATCCGAATCAAGCGAAGGGAGTAGATGACGTTTCGGGTCAAGACCCTTCTTCAGACTGATGTGGGTGGGGGGGGGCGGGAAGAAGAAAGGAAGAGGCGGAGACAGTGGGCTGTGGGAGAGCTGGGAAGGGGAGGGGAAGGAGGGAGAAAGCAAGGACTACCTGAAATTGGAGAAGTCAATGTTCATACCGCTGGGGTGTAAACTACCCAAGCGAAATATGAGGTGCTGCTCCTCCAATTTGCGGTGGGACTCACTCTGGCCATGGGGGAGGCCCAGGACGGAAAGGTCAGATTGGGAATGGGAGGGGGAGTTGAAGTGCTGAGCAACCGGGAGATCAGGTTGGTTTTTGCGAACCGGGCGGAGGTGTTGGGCGAAGCCTACGCTTGGTCTCAACTTTCAGCATCAACGTTCTTTCACTTGGGCTTTAGACATGTCTGTCAGACTGTGGGCTAGTACTGAGGATGCCACTTTAACTGGAGAGAAGGAATGGGTGACGTTTTGGCTCGAAACCCTTCTTCATACAGGGTTAGGGTTAGAGTCAGTCTGAAGAAGGGTCTCGACCTGAAACGTCACCCATCCCTTCTCTCCAGAGATGCTGCCTGTCCCGCTGAGATACTCCAGCATTTTTGTGTCTACCTTCGGTTTAAACCAGCATCTGCAGTTCCTGCCTCCAACATGCCACTTTAACTAGTGTGGGGGAATGGGGCGCAAAGTGCTGGAGGAATGCAATTCACTGGTTTGCCAGGAGAGGGAGGCAGAGGTCCAGAAAACAAGGACCAGCAGACGCTGGCATTTTTAATTTAGTTTAGACAGTAGACAATAGACAGTAGGTGCAGGAGTAGAGGCCATTCGGCCCTTCGAGCCAGCACCGCCATTCAATATGATCATGGCTGATCATCCCCAATCAGTACCAGACACAGGGCGGAAACAGGCCCTTCGGCCCACCTAGTCCGTGCCGACCAGCGATCCCCGCACACTTACACTATCCTACACACTCGGGATAATTTACAATTTTACCAAGCCAATTAACCTACAAGCCTGTACGTCTCTGGAATCAGATTGATTTTTTTGAAGTTGTGACCAAAAAGGTCGATGAGGGCAGAGCTGTAGATGTTGTGTACATGGACTTCAGTAAGGCGTTCGACAAGGTTCCACATGGTAGGCTGCTCTGGAAGGTTAGATCTCATGGGATTCAAGGAGAGATCGCTGAATGGATAGCAAATTGGCTCCATGGAAGGAAGCAGAGGGTGATGGTGGAAGGTTGCTTCTCATACTGGAGGCCTGTGACTAGTGATGTGCCTCAGGGTTCGGTGCTGGGCCCGTTACTGTTTGTCATCTACATCAATGATTTGGATGAGAACATACAGGGCAAGATTAGCAAGTTTACTGATGATACAAAAGTGGGTGGTTTTGCAGATAATGAAGATGGTTGTGAACGATTGCAGCAGGATCTGGATCGATTGGCCAGGTGAGCGGAGGAATGGTCGATGGAATTTAATACAGAGAAGTGTGAGGTGTTGTAATTTGGGACGTCGAACAATGACAGGACCTACACAGTGAATGGTCGGCCTCTGGGTAGTGTTGTAGAGCAGAGGGATCCAGGAGTACAGGTGCATGGTTCCATGAAGGTGGAGTCGCAGGTAGATAAGGTGGTCAACAAGGCTTTTGGCACTTTGGCCTTCATCAGTCAGAGTATTGAGTATAGAAGTTGGGACGTCAAGTTGCAGTTGTAGAAGACGTTGGTGAGACCGCATTTAGAATATTGTGTTCAGTTCTGGGCACCATGTTATAGGAAAGGCAGCCAGCATCATCAGAGACCCACACCACCCTGGCCACTCTGCTACCATCAGGAAGAAGGTACAGGAGCCTGAAATCTGTGACCTCCAGGTTCAGGAACAGCTTCTTCCCAACAAACCATCAGGCTCTTGAACTCTGCACAACACTGACCATGATCTATCAACTGTCTTTGTTGCACTAGGGACCTCACGCTTTGCTTGCACCAACACTGTATTTTGAACATTTATTGAACCTATCCATGTCCAGTGTTGACTGACCTGTCATGTTGCTGCAAGGAAGAACGTTATTGTTAAGATGACAATTAAGGACTCTTGACTCTTGACACTTGGTAAACCTCATTGATCTTGTCACGGTGGCGCAGCGGTAGAGTCGCTGCCTCACGGCGCCACAGACCCGGTTCCATCCTGACTACGGGCGCTGTCTGTAAGGAATTTGCGCGTTTTCCCCGTGACCACGTGGGTTTTCTCCGGGTGCTCCGGTTTCCTCCCGTACTCCAAAGACGTGCAGGTTTGTGGGCTAATTGTAACTAGTGTGTGTAGGATAGTGTTAGTGTGCGGGGATCGCTGGTCGGCGCGGACACGGTGGGCCGAAGGGCCTGTTTCTGCGCTGTAGCTCCAAAACTGAAACTAAAAGAAGAGCAAAACTGCAATGGTTTTTCATCTGAAGATGGGTCTCGACCCGAAACGCCACCTATGTTTGTGTAAACTGTGTTAAGTGTGAGTCTTGGCTTTTTTGTAATGTTACGACTGTAGAAAATGCAATTTCGTTAAAACCAAGCTGTTTGAATGACAATGAAAGGCATTCTATTCGATTCTATTCTATTCCTTCGCTCCATAGATGCTGCCTCACCCGCTGAGTTTCTCCAGCATTTTTGTCAGCCTATGATTTATTTTGATTGACACCGAACGGATCCAAAATGGGAAAAGGCACATCAGCAGGAAAGTGAGTGTGTTGAGCAAGAGAGACTGTACGGTGGAGGGGACTAGTTGGCCAAGTTAGTTGCAGCCTGACCCCCGCACATTCCCGGACCATTCTCCCCCTGCCTTTAATGTGTGTGGGTCTTTGTGTGAATGTGCACCCTCTATTGTCATTCCATTCCTCTTACTGTGCTGGGCTGTTGTTAACGGCAACCAACCATTTGCAATTCTCTCTTTCAGTAAATTGCCAGTGAATTCTTGTTTTCTTCTCCCCTTTAACTAACGACCCAGAATTGAAAGGGGTGGCTCAGGATACGTGACTTCTGAGGGTTCACTTGTTTTAGCTGTCCGTTAATGAGGAGGTGAACTGGACATATGTCCTCTCTTCCTGAAGGCGATGTCCTGAAGGGAGTGCAGAGAAGGTTCACCAGACTGGTTCCTGGGATGTCAGGACTGTCTTATGAGGAAAGGCTGGATAGACTCGGTTTATACTCTCTAGAATTTAGGAGATTGAGAGGGGATCTTATAGAAACTTATAAAATTCTTAAGGGGTTGGACAGGCTAGATGCAGGAAGATTGTTCCCGATGCTGGGGAGGTCCAGGGCAAGGGGTCACAGCTTAAGGATAAGGGGGAAATCCTTTAGGACCGCGATGAGAAGGACTTTTTTCACACAGAGAGTGGTGGGTCTCTGGAACTCTCTGCCACAGAGGGTAGTTGAGGCCAGTTGGTAGACAAAAATGTTGGTAGACAAAAATGCTGGAGAAACTCAGCGGGTGAGGCAGCATCTATGGAGCGAAGGAATAGGCGACGTTTCGGGTCGAGACCCGTAAGGGTCTTGGCCCGAAACGTCGCCTATTCCTTCGCTCCATAGATGCTGCCTCACCCGCTGAGTTTCTCCAGCATTTTTGTCTCCCTTCGATTTTTCCAGCATCTGCAGTCCCTTCTTAAACACTTATTTCTGTCAAGCATTTGCTTACCCAGTGTAATGCAAGGGTTAAAGCAGGCTGCTCAGTGGAAATAGACTTGTCTGCTAGCATTTATCATCAAGCAACAGGCTGGCTTAGAAAAGTGACTAAGTGCTGAGAGAAATCACTTTGCTCGCAGAGAACAGCTTCTTCCCCTCAGTAAAGGGCTTGTGCCACTTGCCGATTTTTACGGTGATTGCCAGCATCATTGACCGATGTATCAGATCACCGAAAAATGTACAACGTGATGCGCCGTGTTGACGTGGCTGGATCTCGTTGAAACATATAAGATTGTTAAGGGTTTGGACACACTAGAGGCAAGAAACATGTTCCCGATGTTGGGGGAGTCCAGAACCAGGGGCCACAGTTTAAGAATAAGGGGTAAGCCATTTAGAACGGAGACGAGGAAACACTTTTTCTCACAGAGAATTGTGAGTCTGTGGAATTCTCTGCCTCAGAGGATGGTGGAGGCCGGTTCTCTGGATGCTTTCAAGAGAGAGCTAGATAGAGCTCTTAAAGATAGCGGAGTCAGGGATATGGGGAGAAGGCAGGAACGGGGTACTGATTGGGGATGATCAGCCATGATCACATTGAATGGCGGTGCTGGCTCGAAGGGCTGAATGGCCTACTCCTGCACCTGTTGTCTATCGTCTATTGGCGCGCGGTGTTTTTTTCGAGTGTCGCAACATTTTTTTTGTCGCCGCTGGATTTTAAAATGTTCAAAATCTTTTGGCGACACCGATATGACGCTGGCAGTCGGCAAGTGGGACGGCCCTACAGACACAAAAAGCTGGAGTAACTCAGCGGGACGGGCAGCATCTCTGGAGAGAAGGAATGGGTGACGTTTCGGGTCGAGACCCTTCTTCAGACTTGTCTCGTGTCTACCTCTGGTTTAAACCAGCATCTGCAGTTCCTTCCTACATTCTTCTCCTCTGTTATCAGACTACAGGATGGCACGGTGGCGCAGCGGTAGAGTTGCTGCCTCACAGCGCCGGAGACCCGGGTTCCATCCTGACAACGAGTGCTGTCTGTATGGAGTTTGCACGTTAACCCCGTGACCACGTGAGTTTTCTCCGAGATCTTTGGTTTTCTCCCACACTCCAAAGACTTGTTACAGAGAAAGGTTGAACAAGTTGGGTCTTTATTCTTTGGAGAGCAGAAGGTTAAGGGGGGACTTGATTGAGGTCTTTAAAATGATGAAAGGGATAGACAGAGTTGACGTGGATAAGCTTTTCCCATTGAGGGTAGGGAAGATTCAAACAAGAGGGCATGACATGAGAATTAAGGGACAGAAGTTTAGGGGTAACATGAGGGGGAACTTCTTTACTCAGAGAGTGGTGGCTGTGTGGAATGATCTTCCTGCAGAAGTGGTGGAGGCAGGATCGATTTTAACATTTAAAAGTAAAGTGGATAGGTATATGGACGGGAAGGGAATGGAGGGGTATGGTCTGAGTGCAGGTAGATGGAACTAGGGCAAAATAAATGGTCGGCACGGACTGGAAGGGCCGAGAAGGCCTGTTTCCGTGCTGTAATTGTTATATGGTTATATGTTATGTGGTTAAAGACGTGCAGGTTTGTAGGTTAATTGGCTTTGGTATAATTGTAAATGTGTATATCCAGGCAGGTGTACATATTGTGTGTGTATATTCACACATACGTACACTTTAAAAAACCAAATCAATAATGGCAATATTAAGAATCTATCAGTAATCTATCAATAATAGTCTGTGTAGTTCAGATCTTATTGGAGGTTGTTGTCTTTAATAGTGTAATGGTTGTGGGGAAGAAGCTGTTCCTGAACCTGGATGTTACAGTTTTCAGGCTCCTGTACCTTCTTCCCAATGAGTCCCTGCCACAACTACCTCCTCCGGCAACTCGTTCCATACACCCACAACCCTCTGTGTGAAAAAGTTGCCCCTCAGGCTCCTATTAAATCTTTTCCCCCTCTTACCTTAAACCTATCTACTCTGGTTCTTGACTCATAAGGTCATAAGGAATAGCAGTAGAATTAAGCCATTCGGCCCATCAAGTCTACTCCGCCATTCAATCATGGCTGATCTATCTCTCCCTCCTAACCCCATTCTCCTGCCTTCTCCCCATAACCCCTGACACCCGCACTAATCAACAATCTATCTATTCAGTCTGAAGAAGGGTCACGACCCGAAACGTCACCTATTCCTTCTCTCCGGAGATGCTGCCTGTCCCGCTGAGTTACTCCAGCACTTTGTGTCTATCTTGGATTTAAACCAGCATCTGTAGTTCCTCCCCACACGAGACTCTATCTATCTGTGTTTCAGACTCCCCGACACTGGGCACAATATTCTGTGCTCTCCTCGGTGTATTCCCCTGGTGAGTTTAGACACCTCTGTCAGATCTAGTGCCATTGCAACTTCCAAACCTATGAAACCAATTTTCCGTGCCTTGCCTAAGATGTAAAACTCTGCGGGAACAGGGGAAAGAATTCACTTTTGAAGTTGGATGTTTATGTCTCCTCTCAAGAGCGGAGTTATGATGGGTTTGTGATCCTGCGTAAACAACATTCCCTGTGTCTGAATCTCCTCTCCACTCGAATAGAATTCAGGAAACATGTGAAAACCAAAACATGGGATTATGCCAGAGAACAGGGGCTGGAGGTTAACAGATTAGTATTGTTTTCATAACAAGTGTTCTCAAATGCTGTTGCTAATGCAGGAGGTTGGGGCGAAAGCTGGGCTTGGGGGCAGCCAGCCAATGTGTTTAGCCCCGGGCTGCAGCGTTTAAGAGCGTTCAGCTTTGAGCGGAGATGTGAAGGTGAACTCTGGGTTCCCACCACCCCCTCACCTCACCCTCAAGCACCCCGCATCGAGAGGAATTCTCCGCCGCAGAAGGCAGCAGAGGCCAATTCACTGGATGTTTTCAAGAGAGAGTTAGATTTAGCTCTTCCGGCTAATGGAATCAAGGGGTATGGGGACAAAGCAGGAACGGTGGGGGGGGGGACTGATTCTGGATGATCAGCCATGATCACATTGAAGAGTTAAGGGTTACGTTTAAGAAGGAACTGCAGATGCTGGGAAAATCGAAGGTAGACAAAAATGCTGGAGGAATTCAGCGGGTGAGGCAGCATCATCTTCCTGCGCTCCATAGATGCTGCCTCACCCGAAGAGTTAAGGGTGTTTAATTGGAACAGGAAACAGGGCGATAACATTCTCACCTGCTGCAGCTTAATGCAATAACACACAGATAAATATATAATAATCAATAAGTGAGACAGAGGTAGTTTTGTGTATCTTTGAAACCTATTCAGCTGCAACGTGAGGCAATTTTAATGTCTCCGCTGTGCATAAACCGTCTTCGTTCCTGCAGCCTCAGTGTTTACGGCTGCAATTACGGGCCGGCACGGGGGTGGCGCAGCGGTAGAGTTGCCGCCTCACAGTGCCACAGACCCGGGTTCCATCCCGACTTCCATGTCTATACGGAGTTTGCACGTTCTCCCCGAGATCTGGAGCTGAAAGGAATTGGAGGTCCGTGAAACGGGAGGAAGGGGAGATGGAGGACAGGTGGCGGAGATGTGGGGGGGATGGGGGATGTGGGGGGATGTGGGGGGGATGGTGGGGGGGTGGGGGGGATGTGGGGTGGGTGGGGGGGATGGGGGATATGGGGGATGTGGGGGGGATGGGGGATGGGGGATGGGGGGATGGGGGATGTGGGGGGGATATGGGGGGGATGGGGGGAAGGGGGGGATGGGGGTGGAAGAGTTGATGTGGAGAGAGATGGACAAAAGACGATAGGTGCAGGAGTAGACCATTCGGCCCTTCGATCCAGCACCGCCATTCAATGTGATCACAGCTGATCATCCACAATCAGTACCCCGTTCCTGCCTTCTAACTCTCTCTTGAAAGTATTCGGAGAACCGGCCTCCACCGCCCTCTGAGGCAGAGAATTCCACAGACTCAAAACTCTCTGGGTGTAAAAGTGTTTCCTCGTCTCCGTTCTAAATGGCTTACCCCTTATTCTTAAACTGTGGCCCCTGGTTCTGGACTCCCCCAACATTGGGAACATGTTTCCTGCCTCTAGCGTGTCCAATCCCTTAATAATCATATATGATTCAATAATGTATCCTCTCATCCTTCTAAACTCTACAAGCCCAGTCGCTCCATTCTCTCAGCATATGACAGTCCCGCCATCCCGGGAATTAACCTGGTTAGCCTACGCTGCACTCACTCAATACCAAGAATGTCCTTCCTCAAATTTGGAGACCCAAACTGCACACAATACTCCAGGTGTGGTCTCCAGGGCCCTGTACTACTGCAGAAGGACCTCTCTGCCCTTGTACTCAACTCCAGGTCTCTCCAGGTGTGGTCTCACCAGGGCCCTGTACTAGGAGGCAGGTGGACCCTGTGGACATCACCATTGATTCGAGTGGTTCAGTGTCCACACCATGCAGCCAAGTCCATTGCTGGCGTGTGGTTTATCTCCAGCCCCTCGTCCCCCCCCCCCCCCCCGCCTGCACAAACGCTGCCCTGGGCCATCGACTTGCTTTCTGCAGTTGTGTTAGTCACACCCAAACCCTCTCTGGCAAAGTCTGTGTACAGTTTGAAGGCTTGGCCAGAGCGCGGCAGGATAATGATGTTTTGGCCAGTGTGTTGGCCAGTGTTCTGCAGATGCTTCATACTTCGAGGCAAAGCTGGACGTTACTGAAGGCTTTGTGGTCTGTACAGCAACGCCTTTTGTTTCCCCACCCCCGTAACGTTGTGTCTTTGTACGGCACTGAGTTTGCAGCGTTCAACCCTATTTAAAGCAGCTTGTAGTCGGTGCTGGGAGTTAGTATTTTATTCTATTCTAAATATAAATCCCAGCCAAGGCACTGCTTGCAGTGGCTGCCAAATAAATAAAAAGCACATGACCAAAAACAAACGAGCACATATTGAAATAATATTTCAACAAGGTAATGC
The DNA here is from genome assembly GCA_963514005.1 of Raja brachyura. The sequence goes on from CAUPSL010001103.1 coordinate 43,966, forward strand.
GTTTAAAACAATCTTTGGTAGAGATCGGATAAAAAGCCACTGTAAATAAGGAGAGATGACACGGATAAGGGTTGCAACTGACAGAAATCTCTCTCAGTGCAACGTGGCCACAGGGTGGAGATAAAGAGACAGGCAGAGTGGATGTCCCCCATGTTGGGGGGAGTCCAGAACCAGGGGCCACACATCTTAAGAATTAGGGGTCGGCCATTAAGGACTGAGACGAGGAAAAACCTTTGCACCCAGAGAGTTGTGAGTCTGTGGAATTCTCTGCCACAGAAGGCAGTGGAGGCCGATTCACTGGATGTTTTCAAGAGAGAATTACAGTGCATTCAGGAAGTATTCAGACCCCTTCACTTTTTCCACATTTTGTTACCTTACAGCCTTATTTTAAAATGGATTACATTCATTTTTTTCATCATCACTCTACACACAATACCCCAGAATGAAGAAGCAAAAACAGGTGTTTAGAAATGTTTGCAAAGTAATTAAAAATATCTAACTGAAATATCACATTTACATAAATATTCAGACCCTTTGCAATGACACTCACAATCGAGCTCAGGTTCATCCTGTTTCCATTGATTATCCTTGAGATGTTTCTACAACTTGATTGGAGTCCACCAGTGGTAAATTAAATTGATTGGACATGATTTGGAAAGGCACACACCTGTCTATATAAGGTCCCACAGTTGACAGTGCATGTCAGAGCAAAAACCAAGCCATGAAGATGAAGGAATTGTCCGTAGACCTCAGAGACAGGATTGTGTCGAGACACAGATCTGGGGAAGGGTCTAAAACAATTTCTGCAACATTGCAGGTCCCGAAGAGCACAGTGGCCTCCGTCATTCTTAAATGGAAGAACTTTGGAACCACCAGGACTCTTCATAGAGCTGGCCGCCCGGCCAAAGTGAGCAATCAGGGGAGAAGGGCCTTGGTCAGGGAGGTGACCAAGAACCTGATGGTCACAGACAGAGCTCCAGAGTTCCTCTGTGGAGATGGGAGAACCTGCCAGAAGGACAACTATATCTGTAGCACTCCACCAATCAGGCCTTTATGGTAGAGTGGCCAAACGGAAGTCACTCCTCAGTAAAAGGCACATGACAGCCCGCTTGGAGTTTGCCAAAAGGCACCTAAACAAGATTCTCTGGTCTGATGAAACCAAGATTGAACTCTTTGGCCTGAATGCCAAGCGTCACGTCTGGAGGAAACCAGGCACCGCTCATCACCTGGCCAATACCATACCTACGGTGAAGCATGGTGGTGGCAGTATTATGCTGTGGGGATGTTTTTCAGCGGCAGGAACTGGGAGACTTGTCAGGGTCGAGGGAAAGATGAATGGAGCAAAGTACAGAGAGATCCTTGATGAAAAACCTGCTCCAGAGTGTTCTGGACCTCAGGCTGGGGCAGAGGTTCACCTTCCAACAGGACAACAACCCTAAGCACACAGCCCGGACTTGAACCCGATCGAACATCTCTGGAGGGAGCTGAAAATAGCTGTGCATCGACGCTCCCCATCCAACTTGACAGAGCTTGAGAGGATCTGCAGAGAAGAATGGGAGAAATTACCCAAATACAGGTGTGCCAAGCTTGTAGCGTCATTCCCAAGAAGTCTTGAAGCTGCAATTGCTGCCAAAGTACTGAGTAAAGGGTCTGAATACTTATGTAAATGTGATATTTCAGATATTTCTTTTTTATTACTTTGCAAAAATGTCTAAACGCCTGTTTTTGTTTTTTTATTACGTCTTGAGAGTATGTGAATAGTGGAGAGGGAGTGGATGAGAACCTGGTGTGGATGGGTGATCAACAGCCCGTTTCCACACTGTAAACTAAAACAATTACAACTGTTATACGGCATTCGGACATGTACGTGGACGGGACAATTCAATGGGATATGGGCCAAATGCAGACAAACGGGACTAGCTCAGAGCAGCAACTTGGCCGGCATGGACAAGGTGGGCCGAAGGGCCTGTTTCCGTGCTGTAATCCGTCTGTGAATCCCCGTTTGAACTGAGCCAGGGCAATGCATCTACACAATGGAACTGAAGGACTAGTTTCTCCAAGGTTCTGGTTGTCCTGGCAACTATCTCCATGGCCAACATTTCAGACGGAGTCTCTCCCTCTCACATTGTTCACTGAAAATATAGAAGTTTGGCAGGAGTTTGCAATGTTAATGCCAAGTCTCACAGGTCAAATGCTTCTTCAGTTAAATGTCGAAGCTTTCTTTCCTCTAGAGCCATGGACCTGTACAGCAGGGAAACAGGCCCTTCTGCCCGCCTAGTCAATGCTGACCATAGGGCCATATTGGGCTGGTCCCATTTGGCCCAGAGCCCTCTCATCTCTTCCCATGCATATATCTGTCCACACGTCGTTATAACATTGCAATTGAATCAGCTTCTCCAACGTCCTCTGTGCGGGAACAATCTTCAGTTGCTGCTTTACACCAAAGATCAGTACGTCATAAGTAATAGGAGCAGAATTAGGCCATTCAGCCCATCAAGTCTACCCCGCCATTCAATCATGGCTGATCTATCTTCTCCTCCTAACCCCATCCTCCTGTCTTCTCCCCATAACCCCCGACATCCGCACTGATCAAGAATCTGTCAGTCTCCGTCTTAAAAATATCCATTGTCTTGGCCTCTAGCACAGCACTCTGTGAAACGTCACCCATTCCTTCTCTCCACAGATGCTGCCTGACCCGCTGAGTTACTCCAGCACTCTGTGAAACGTCACCTATCCATGTTCTCCACAGATGCTGCCTGACCCGCTGAGTTACTCCAGCACTCTGTGAAACGTCACCTATCCATGTTCTCCACAGATGCTGCCTGACCCGCTGAGTTACTCCAGCACTCTGTGAAATGTCACCTATCCATGTTCTCCACAGATGCTGCCTGACCCGCTGAGTTACTCCAGCACTCTGTGAAATGTCACCTATCCATGTTCTCCACAGATGCTGCCTGACCCGCTGAGTTACTCCAGCATTTTTGTCTATCTATTATTGCAACAGTATGCTTGACTTTGAATAGAAACATCAAAACATAGAAGGTTACACAAAAAGCTGGAGAAACTCAGCGGGTGCAGCAGCATCTAAGGAGCGAAGGAGATGGGCGACGTTTCGGGTCGAGACCCTTCTTCAGACCCTTCTATCAAAACATAGAAACTAGGTGTAGGAGTAGGCCATTCTGCCCTTCGAACCAGCACCGCCATTCAATATGATCATGGCTGATCATCCAGAATCAGTACCCAGCCCCTGCTTTCTCCCCATATCCCTTGATTGCGTTAGCCCGAAAAGCTAAATCTACCGTGCATTCAGAAAGTATTCAGACCCCTTCACTTTTTCCCTGAAGCACCCGGAGAAAACCCACGCAGGTCACGGGGAGAACGTACAAACTCCGTACAGACAGCGCCAGCAGTCAGGATGGAACCCGGGTCTCTGGCGCTGTGAGGCAGCAACTCTACCACTCCACCACTGTGCCGCCCTAATGTGGGGGTCGGAGCGGGCTCGATGGGCTGAAGGGCCTTTTTCTGCGCTGGATCTCTAAAATAAACTAACCCTACACACTCTGCTGTCTGCGAACAAAACATTTGTTCACCTCTATTATCTGTCTGGAATATTGAAAGGGCTAATGCCATAATCATGAGCCATGAATAGTTATATTGAAGCGGCCTCTTAAAGATTAAAACATATTAGGTGAATGTAATCAAATAGTGTGACAGAAATGAATGTAATGTTTGACTGTCCAGACTTGATTTATTTTAATAGACTGGCTGACAATAGTATTGAGGCATGGGTTTCATTATCATAACATAAGCTTCCATCGGGGAACTGCAGGCATTATGTAATTCGAACACTGGCCGAATTAAATTTAGCAATCCATGGAGGCAGCACCAACTGTGGACGTGCGGCACGGTGGCGCAGCGGTAGAGTTGCTGCCTCACAGCGCCAGAGACCCGGGTTCCATCCTGACTACGGGTGCTGTCTGTGCGGAGTTTGCACGTTCTCCCCGTGACCTGCGTGGGTTTTCCCCAGGGGCTCCGGTTTCCTCCCACACTCCAAAGACGTGCAGGTTTGTAGGTTCATTGGCTTCGGCAAAATTGTAAATTGTCCCTAGTGTGTGTAGGATAGTGTCAGTGTGTGGCGATCGCTGGTCAGCACGGACACGATGGGCCGAAGGGCCTGTTTTTGTGCTGTATCTGTAAACTAAAGTAGTGTAGTCTCGGAGGGATACAGTGTGGAAACAGGCCCTTCAGCCCAACTTCCCCACTCTGACCAATTTGTCCCATGTATACTAGCCCCACCTATCCCTATTTGACCCATATATCTCTTAACCTTAGGTAGATAAAAATGCTGAAGAAACTCAGCGGGTGAGACAGCATCGATGGAGCGAAGGAATGTAGGAAAGAGCTATGGGTCAATCCAAAATGGGGTCACCTATTCCTTCGCTCCATAGACGCTGCCGCACCCGCTGAGTTTCTCCAGCAATTTTGTCTACCATCGATTTTCCAGCATCTGCAGTTCCTTCTAAAACAGTTTCTGGCATCATCAGCTTTGTGAAGCTGTTCCTCAGGTAATTCACTACTCTGCTGCTGAATGATGTTCATGCTTGCAATCCTGTTGGGCCACTTGCTCCTCTCAGAGGGGACTGAGCTACAATGATCACCCCACCAGGCTCGCATGATAGACAATAGGTGCAGGAGGAGGCCATTCGGCCCTTTGAGCCAGCACCTCCATTCAATGTGATCATGGCTGATCATCCCCAATCAGTACCCCGTTCCTGCCTTCTCCCCATATCCCCTGACTCCGCTATCTTTAAGAGCCCTATCCAGCTCTCTCTTGAAAGTATCCAGAGAACTGGCCTCCACCACCCTCTGAGGCAGAGAATTCCACAGACTCACAACTCTCTGTGAGAAAAAGTGTTTCCTCGTCTCTGTTCTAAATGGCTTACCCCTAATTCTTAAACTGTGGGCCCTGGTTCTGGACTCCCCCAACATCGGGAACATGTTTCCTGCCTCTAGCGTGTCCAAACCCTGAATAATCTTATATGTTTCAATAAGATCCCCTCTCATCCTTCTAACCTCCAGAGTGTACAGCTTCTGGCAAAACAAAAGCTAGTCAGGGTGATGAATCTGTGGAATCCATCGCCACGGACGACTGTGGCCAAGTCAATGGATATTTTTAAGGCGGACATTGACAGATTCTTGATTAGTTAAGGGCCTGTCCCACTTGTTCATTTTTTTCAGCGACTGCCATCATCAGTGACTGACATGTCAGGCCACTGAGAGAGTCACGGCATGACCACGTATCGACACGCGGCGTCTCCTCAAGTGTTGCAACATTTGTTTTTTCGCCGCTAGATTTTGAAATGTTCAAAATCTTTCGGCAACCCTGATACGTCAGTCAATGATGCCGGCAGTCGCCGTAACAATCGCCAAGTGGGACAGGCCCATAAGGGCATCAGGGCATCTCTACCGCTGCGCCACCGTGCCGCCCAAGTGGGGTATGGGGTGAAGGCAGGAGAAAGGGGTTGAGAAGGATTTGTGGACATCCCTGGCACAGAGGGCAGTGGAGGCCAAATCACTGGATGGATTTAAGAGCTCTAGGGGCTGGTGGAATCAAGGGATATGGGGAGAAGGCAGGCATGGGTTACTGATTGGGGACGATCAGCCATGATCACAATGAATGGTGGTGCTGGCTCGAAGGGCCGAATGGCCTCCTCCTGCACCTATTGTCTATGTTTCCATGAAAGCCGTGATTAAATGGCGGAGTAGACTTAATGGGCCCAGATTGGCTAATTCTGCCCCAATGACTTGTGAACTTATGAAGTATTTACTAAGGGCAGTTTGATCTCTTTTCACTGCAGAGAAACCGTGCAAGGATTGAGTCCATTGTGCACTCAGAAGGTTGCGATGAACCACTGCGATGAACAGAACATTGCTGGCTAATAGACGGAGTCTGGCCAGCAAGCATGAGAGTGTAATTACACCTTGGAGGACAGTGATTGATTGGGCACAGTGCAGGTACACTCTGATTATACCATGAAGGAAATCATATTTCTTATACATCCTGTTCCTCCTACAATCTGCCATTAATAGTGTTTTAGTTAGAGGCTTCCCTGACAGCCGAGAGGAATAAAACCTTTCTGAATTGTTCACCTTTGACACATGCCTTGCAGGTACATGAACTTTGTTCCTGCTTCCCATCACAGCATTTTAACAAAAGTGTGGCACGGTGGCGCAGCGGTAGAGCTGCTGCCTCACAGCGCCGGAGACCCGGGTTCCATCCCGACTACGGGTGCTGTCTGTACGGAGTTTGCACGTTCTCCCCGTGACCTGCGTGGGTTTTCTCCGGGTGCTCCGGTTTCCTCCCACACGCCAAAGACGTGCGGGTTTGTAGGTTGAAGTCTGATGAAGGGTCTCAATAGACAACGGGTGCAGGAGGAGGCCATTCGGCCCTTCGAGCCAGCACCGCCATTCAATGTGATCATGGCTGATCATCCCCAATCAGTACCCCGTCTCGACCTGAAACGTCATCCATTCCTTCTCTCCAGAGATGCTGCCTGCCCCGCTGAGTTACTCCAGCGTTTTGTGTCTATCTCAGGTTTGTAGGTTAATTGGTTGGTATAATTGTAAATTATCCCTAGTGTGTGCAGGATAGTGTTAGTGTGCAGGGATCGCTGGTCAGCACGGACTCGGTGGGCCGAAGGGCCTGTTTCCGCGCTGAATCTGTAAACTAAACTAAATCAACTATACACTCTAATCATTGACCTTCCCACCCTGACTGTCAATCTTATCTATGCTCCTCATTATTTTATATATCTTTATTAGGTCTAAACTAAGTCTAAAGCTCACAAAAAGCATATGACAATAGACAATAGGTGCAGGAGGAGGCCATTCGGCCCTTCGAGCCAGCACCGCCATTCAATGTGATCACGGCTGATCATCCCCAATCAGTTCCCCGTTCCTGCCTTCCCCCCATATCCCCTGACTCTGCTATCTTTAAGAGCCCTATCCAGCTCTCTCTTGAAAGTATCCAGAGAACCTGCCTCCACCGCCCTCTGAGGCAGAGAATTCCACAGGCTCACAACTCTGTGTGAAAAAGTGTTTCCTCGTCTCCGTTCTAAATGGCTTACCCCTTATTCTTAAACTGTGGCCCCTGGTTCTGGACTCCCCCAACATCGGGAACATGTTTCCTGCCTCTAGCGTGTCCAAACCCTTAATAATCTTATATGTTTCAATAAGATCCCCTCTCATCCTTCTAAACTCCAGAGTGTACAAGCCCAGCCGCTCCATTCCCTCAGCATTTGACAGTCCCGCCATCCCGGGAATTAACCTGGTGAACTCATGGTGTGCTCTCCTCTCCTTCTCAAAGCTGTGAAACTTTTGTTCCTGACGCACTTCCCCGACGTGTCGTTTGAACGACAGCGTTTCATCACATCTTTTGCTTCACCCATTCTCTGGTTAGTGTTGCGAATTATCTCAGGACGAGGTGCTGAAACGTGAGTGAAATCCAGCAGCAGTGCATCTTCCAGAGAAGATGATAGATCCTCCCTTGTTCCTGGAGGTGAATGAATGTGGGGCATTGTCAATGGGCCAGCTTTGACGAGCTAGTTATTACGGCAGGGATGGATTGCCGACACGAGTGCTGCTACTACAACCTGTTTGAGGCCAATTGAGGACAATTTGTTGCCAACTAGTTTCTCCTGATACTGGTTCTTGCATTCAGTTAGGGGTAGAGGGAAGGGCAGCCACAGATATTCACAGTGGCGCAGCTCCCGACTACGGGTGCTGTCTGTACGGAGTTTGCACGTTCTCCCCGTGACCCGCGTGGGTTTTCTCCGGGTACTCCGGTGTCCTCCCACACTCCAAAGACGTGCAGATTTGCAGGTTAATTGGCTTGGTATAAATTGTAAATTGTCCCTAGTGTGTGTAGGGTAGTGTTAATGTGCGGGGATCGCTGGTCGGCGCGGACTCGCTGGGCCGAAGGGCCTGTTTTCACACTGTATCTCCAAACTAAACTAAACTGCAGATGCTGGAATCCTGAGCAAAACACAAAGTGCTGGAGGAACTCAGTGGGTCAGGCAGCGTCTGTGGAGGGAATGGAGGATGTGGGAAGAACACGTATGTTACTTAGGGGTGGAAGCAGGGATGGAGAGGGCAGCACGAGAATCTGCGGAACGCATGTTGCTTACATGCTACATGTATGTTTCACGCACGTCACGCGTATCTTACACGGATGTGGCTTGCAGGTATGTTGCTTGGGTCGGGAGGCAGGGGTGGCATTGAGTACAGGAGGCAGCAAGTCGTGTTGCTACGTCGAGTGTGTTTGGCCAGGCTGCGTCTGGAGCACTGCGTGCAGTTCTAGTCACCCCCATTATTCAACGGATGTGGAGGCTTTGGAGAGGGAGCAGAGGGAGGAGGTTGACCCGAACGCTGCCTGGATCAGAGGCATTAGCTAGAAGGAGAGGTTGATAAATGCACAACTGCTTCAGGGTGGCAACACAAGGGCGGCACAGTGGCGCGGCAGGAAGAGTTGCTGCCTCACGGCGCCAGAGACACGGGTTCCATCCTGACTACGGGAAGACGCTACCACACTTTGGGCGACTGAGGAGACGATTCACGACCGTACAGGCTTCACCCCGCGACATGTCACCTGTATGGTCGTGAGTCCTCTCCTCAGTCGCCCAAAGAGTCGTAGCGTCTATCTGGTCGCTGCTGGGGGGGGTCAGTCTCAGTCTACCCCGCGACAGTTTGATAGCCACAGGGAAGAAGGATCTCCTGCGGCGTTCTGTGCTGCATCTTGGTGGCACCAGTCTGTTGCTGAAGCTGCTCCTCAGGTTGACCAGTGTGTCACGGAGGGTGTGGGTCTACCCAATATTGTTTTCAGTCTACCCCACGACAGAAGGGGGAGGGGTTGTCCCGTTGACGTTTTGCGTCGGGATACATTATCTTGTGGATAAATGTGAGGTTATCCTCGCATTTGCAAATTTGCTGATGACACAAAGCTGGGTGGCAGTGTGAACTGTGAGGAGGATGCTATGAGAATGCAGGGTCACTTGGACAGGTTGGGGGAGTGGGCAGATGCATGGCAGATGCAGTTTAATGTGGATAAATGTGAGGTTATCCACTTTGGCAGCAAAAACAGGAAGGCTGATTACTATCTAAATGGTGTCAAGTTGGGAAAAGGGGAAGAATAACAGGATCTGGGGGTCCTTGTTCATCAGTCTATGAAAGTAAGCATGCAGGTACAGCAGGCAGTGAAGAAAGCGAATGGCATGTTGGCCTTTATAACAAGAGGAATCGAATATAGGAGCAAAGAGGTCCTTCTGCAGATATACAGAGCCCTAGTGAGACCACACCTGGAGTATTGTGTGCAGTTTTGGTCTCCTAATTTGAGGAAGGATATTCTTGCTATTGAGGGAATGCAGCGTAGGTTTACAAGGTTAATTCCCGGGATGGCGGGACAGTCATATGCTGAGAGAATGGAGCGACTGGGCTTGTACACTCTGGAATTTAAAGGGTGAGAGGATATCTCATTGAAACATATAAGATTATTAAGGGTTTGGAGACGCTAGAGGCAGGAAACATGTTCCTGATGTTAGGGGAGTTCAGAACCAGGGGCCACAGTTTAAGAACAAGGGGTAAGCCATTTAGAACGGAGACGAGGAAACACTGTTTCACACAGAGAGTTGTGAGTCTGTGGAATTCTCTGCCTCAGAGGGCGGTGGAGGCCGGTTCTCTGGATACTTTCGAGAGAGAGCTAGATAGGGCTCTTGAAGATAGCGGAGTCAGGGGATATGGGGAGAAGGCAGGAACGGGGTACTGATTGTGATTGATCAGCCATGATCACATTGAATGGCGGTGCTGGCTCGAAGGGCCGAATGGCCTCCTCCTGCATCTACAGCCTATAGTTTATTGTCTATTCCGGTTTCTAGCATCAGCCACTCCTTGTGGCTTCACGGCTAGCAGTTCCTGGTCTCCACATCTCGGGCAACTCCCCCTCTACTTAATTAAAAGTTGAACATGGCCCCCTGACCGGCGTTGCCTGCTGAGTGCGGTGCCGATGCAGTCTGAGTGGTGTCGAACTGTTTGTTGATGAAATATTCATCCAGGGTTCGTCTGCCTGTGAGTGGAGGTGTTAAAGTAGCCGTGGCCCAATGTGAAGATGCTTCCCCTAGTGGCCCAGCCCGCCATCAAACACACACCAGCCAACCATTCATCTTGCAGCAGTTTGCAGCCTCTGAACCCACTCGCGGCTCTCGCGACCCTGAAACGCAATACCACTCCACCTCAAAGCGATTCCTCACCTCCTGGGGGCTTTTAAAATCACCGCAGAGGCGTGGGGAGATGCAGTGTAGGCGCTGGCCTCTTCCCTGAACACAGACGGAGGGCCAAACACAAACAACACATTGGCAATCCATAATCTTTATTGCTTTTCCTGTATCGGAAGAGCCGCTGTTTGAATCAAATGGAGGAGTGAGGTGGCAGCAGTTAGTTGTCCGCACGTCATTGCAAACTCTTAACGCCCTCATCAAAACACAAAGTGCTGGAGGAACTCAGCGGGTCAGGCAGTGTCTGGGGAGGGAATAGAAGCATTATTCTTGATATTGAGGGAGTGCAGCGTAGGTTCACCAGGTTAATTCCCGGGATGGTGGGACGGCTGGGCTTGTACACTCTGGAATTTAGAAGGATGAGAGGTGATCTTATTGAAACATATAAGATTATTAAGGGTTTTGGACACGCTAGAGGCAGGAAACATGTTCCCGATGTTGGGGGAGTCCAGAACCAGGGGCTACAGTTTAAGAATAAGGGGTAAGCCATTTAGAACGGAGATGAGGAAACACTTTTTCACACAGAGTGGTGAGTCTGTGGAATTTCATTTCGGAGTCACGTGAGTGACTTCGTGAAGAGCCCGCCGGCGCGCATGCTCGACATATCGTCGTACCGCGTTGCTGCGACGGCTGACGGAGGAGCGCGCTCCTCGCCAGCCCTTCATAAGGGAACCACGCAGGTAAGTATGCTACCTTAAGTTGGTGGTTCTTGTTGTGTTTGCTTCACAGCAAGAACATGGATGGGAGTTTAAGAGGCCGGAGATCGAGGAGAAGTCGCCGGCCAGCAGTTCCGGAGCGAGAGTTGTCGGGGGTACCTGCAACGCAGACCGGAACGAGGGCGGAGATGTCGGTGAGCTCTGTTTTTTCAGGTCCGGACCCGCCCGCACACCACAGCTCGGAGGAGTTCGACGAGGAGGAGTGTGGTGTGCCGCCAGAGCAGGACGACCCTGCCATGGCAGTCAGGTCGTCAGCAGGCTTGCTGACGGCCTCAAGCAGAAGGGTCCGTGCGGCTGCACGGCCCGCTTCACGAAGCCCCCTGAGGAGGGGAAGGGCAGGAGCCCAAAAGCCTAACCCTGTCGGGGCTAAGGCTCTGCCTGTCGCCAAGGAGCGGTCAGGTTCCAGGACGGGACCCGGGGCAGCTGTGAGGTCCAGCCGTCGCCCCCCAACTTCCGACGCCGGGACGAGTCAGTTGGGGGTCCCGTCACGGTCGCCGAGCCCCCCATGGATGGGTGGGCGAGACCATGCGTCGGCAAGGTCCACGATGTGGGCAGCTGGCAAGCCTGCACGGGCCCAAGGTATCCTGGCTTCGGCTGGTGCCGACACCATGCCGCATCTGTCCTTAGAGGCAGCGGCTTCCGCTCCCGCTACACGGAGGCGGTTGAACACGCCCGTGCAGGAATCGCGCAGTTTCGCCTCGGCGGCTGTCGACGACAACTACCGGCACCGGCAGGGCCTCGACGAGGTGCGGGCCCATGACAGGAGCCCCGGCCAATTTTCAGAGCTGGAGGACTCCGACCACCTGAGTGTTCAGGGTGAAGGGCGTATTGACCGTATAGAGCGGCTGCTGGAACGTCTCCTTCAACAACAGGCATCCAGCAGAGACAGGCACAGGGCTTCATCACCAGCTTCATACACCAGCCTGGAGCAGCAGGACGAGGAGGCCGTGGGCGACCCCATCCCACCCCCGCCTGAATTACCGGCGGAGGACCTCCTCGATGTGGCCACCAAGTTTGCAGCTCCTCATTCCTTGGGGCTTCCTATCAATACAAAACTGGCAGCCACTGTGGATTTCCTAAATAATCACCAGCTTCAGGAGGAAGTTCTACTACAAGCCATGAGCCGTCACAAGGCTCCATCAAACTGCAACTCCCTCAACGTGCCTGTGGTCAATACGCCAATCTGGGGCAACATCAGTGCGGCTATCCGTCAGCAGGAACTAAAGATTCAGCGGATCCTGAAACTCCTCACGGCCGGGATTACTGCTTTTGTGCGGTCGGTCGACGGAGAGGAGCTTAATTTGGACCAGGAGGATGCTCTGGCGCTTCTATGCGCTACTCAAAATGAAATCAACGGCTTTCGGAAAAATAGCATCCGCCCAGCGCTCAACCCCAAATTTGCAGGGTTGTGCAAACCACCGCCGCCGCCGCCGCCCCGTCAGCTCTTTGGCGAAGACCTTTCCAAAAGGGTCAGAGAGCTTGATGAACAAGCCAAGACCGTGGGGCTCATGCGCTCTCAGAGTGCCCCCACGCCATCGAGCTCCAAAGCTCCGCTTGGCCGCTCACGAGGGTCTGCCAGCACGTCTACCAGGAATTACCCTCCAGCTCCAAACCGATATCAACCACCCCAACCACAGGGGTCTTTTTTTAGGACAGGCTCGGCAGAAGCCGAGATGGAAAATGAGGACGCCACGACCTCAAACCAACCCAGCACCTCTACGTCCACCCACTCGTGTCAGGGACCGCCGGTAACCACAGAGGTGAGGCGGTCTGGTTCTCTTTTTTCTCTTTGTTTAACCTCACATGTTGGTGGGCGTTTGCGGTTGTTTGCGGGTGCATGGGGTGATATTACCAGTGATGAGTATGTGTTACGGAATATTCAGGGCCATAGCATTGAGTTTATTAATGGGGACATCCCTCCGTCTCAGCATAGACCGGGTCGTATGTTTAAACTAACGGCTGCGGAACAGTCCGTAGGCTATAAGGAAATTTTAAGGTTGGAACAGAAAGGGGTCATAGAGAGAACGGTTCATGAGCCCGTTGAATTTGTTTCCAATATTTTTACCCGACCTAAGAAGGATGGAGGCTGTAGAGTCATTATTGATCTGACCACTCTGAATAACTTTGTAACATATACTCATTTTAAAATGGACACGTTTGAAACGGCCAAATCATTGATCTCACAAGGGTGCTTTATGGCATGTATTGATTTACAGGATGCGTACTATACCGTACCCATGCAAAAATATTACAGAAGGTTCTTAAAATTTATCTGGATGGACCAGCTGTGGCAATATAGGGCGTTGCCTAATGGGCTCACCACAGCCCCTCGATTATTTACTAAATTGGTGAAGCCAATTATGGCTTATTTAAGACAACGACATCATATCGTTATGGCCTATTTAGATGATATTTTAATTATCGGACACACCTTGGAATCAGCTCAACAAGGGGTTGCAGCTGCGGTCAATTTGTTCCAACAGCTTGGGTTCATTGTTCATCCAGAAAAATCTAAGTTCTGCCCCACCCAGGTAATTAATTATCTGGGGTTCCAGGTGAATTCCATTAGCATGAGAGTCACCATACCAATTAACAAAATTGAGGAGGTAACACAGGTGTGTACAGATTTACTCAATACTCGTATACCATCGATTCGTCACACAGCTACTGTCATTGGCAAGATTGTGGCTTTGTTTCCGGCAGCCCGGTATGGACCTCTGCATTATCAAAACTTGCAGAGAGCCAAGATTGCTGCGCTGCGACGGCATGCTGGTCATTATGATCGATCAATACAGCTGCCGCCTGCAGCATTGGATGAGTTACGATGGTGGGTTTGCCACATTAGTAACTCGTTTAAAACTATTATTGAGGCGAAACCGATGATATACTTACAAACTGATGCGAGCTCTGATGGCTGGGGAGCTACGAATCAGCATTCTAGTTGTGGGGGCCGATGGGATACCCTTGAGAATACAATGTTGGTATCACAAGGGATCAACTATTTGGAGCTGCTTGCAGCGTTTCACGGACTTCGTGCATATTGTTCCAAGATCTTTGGAGCACATGTCCGGCTCCAAATAGACAACACCACAGCGGTGGCGTATTTAAATCACATGGGCGGTACCAGGTCAGTTTCATGTGATAAATTGGCTAATTAAATTTGGCTCTGGTGTGTCAAGAGAGACATTTGGATTTCAGCCACCTATTTGCCAGGTGAGCTTAATTTTGTGCCAGGTCACGCAAGTTCAATGATAATATTGAATGGATGTTACATCCTGAAATTTTTGCAAAAATCACAGCCAAATTTGGGAAACCGGACATTGACCTTTTTGCGTCCCGGTTGAACCATCAGGTACCAACCTACGTCTCGTGGGAACCAGATCCTGGGGCTATAGCGTTAGATGCATTCTCGCTAGACTGGGGGAATTGCTTTTTCTATGCATTCCCTCCGTTTTGCCTCATCAGTCGGGTATTACGGAAAATTCAGATGGATGGTGCCAAGGGCATCCTTATCATACCCGACTGGCCTACACAGCCGTGGTATCCGATGGTCTTTGACACGCTCAGTGAACCTTGGGTCCGTTTGCAGGGTAGCCCAGAATTAGTTACTCACCCTGTATCAGGGGAGCCACATCCCTGCCATGGCTATTTAAATTTGTTGGCTTGCAGATTCTGAATCGGCCTTTAGTTGGATACGGCCTTTCTACCCGGACCATGGATACCATTGCAGCGTCGTGCCGAGAGTCTACAAGGCGAAGATACCGCTCTCACATCAGGAAGTGGGAAGCCTTCTGCAGCCGCTCTCGCATCACGTACGATGCCGTGACTATAACCGACGTCCTGGAATTCCTCGCGGGGTTGCACCATGATGAACACTTAAGCTACAGTGCCATCAACAGCGCCAGGAGCGCTCTATCATTCTACCTCAATATTGAGGTGGGATCCAACAAGCTAGTGTCCAGGCTCATGCGGGGTATTTTCAATACGAATCCGCCTACACCACGCTACAATATCACCTGGGATGTCAGGGTAGTTTTAGCTCTGCTCAGGACGTGGTCCCCCATGGAAGGGCTCCAGCTGGACAAACTCACCATGAAGCTGGTGATGTTACTAGCGCTGACTTCAGCACAGAGGGTACAGACACTCCATAAACTACGTGTCGACAGAATGATGTCTACCCCCACAGAAGTAGTTTTCTTTGTTGACGAGCTACTAAAGCAGCATAGACCTGGGTGCACAGGGCTGCAGCTGAAGTTCCCGGCATACCCCGCAGATGCTAGGCTATGTTTAGCCTCCCACATCCGTTACTACGTCAAGGTGACGGCAAGCATCAGAGGAAAAGAGAGATACCTGCTTGTCACTCATAAGAGTCCTCACCATCGAGTGACAACACAGACGATATCCAGGTGGCTTCGAGTCGTCTTGGGTAAGTCACGTATCAACACTAATGTGTTCAAATCTCATTCCACCAGGGCTGCATCGACGTCGGCGGCGAGGGTCATGGAGGTGCCCATGGACCATATTCTCGCCACAGCAGGATGGGCTAATGAAGCGGTGTTCCAGCGTTTCTACAACCGGCCCGTCGCTGCGCCTCTACAGTTCGCAGAAGCCGTACTAGATGCGGGGCAAGAACGTGGAGATGTCCCCGAATAAGGGGTTTTTGATTTGTTGTTAATAAATATGATTTGTTTTGCAGTATGGACTAGTCAGCACGTTATTCCTCCCATCCATCCCTGGTAGTGGTGTGACAGCATGGACGTGGTCCAGGGCGTGTCATCACAGAAGCTTTGAAGTCTTCACGAAGTCACTCACGTGACTCCGAAATGAAATAGTAAGATTGAACGAGAACTTACCAGTTCGAAGGTTGATCTTTATTTCATGAGGAGTCGAAGTGAGGGATTTCGTGCCCTCCTCGCCCAACCCTCAATCACCTTCATCTGGTAATCTTAGTCGTTTTCATTCTTACTATGTGAAGTCATTTCTTTTGATTGGTTTCTGTGATTCCACGCCGCTACTTTGAAGAATGTCGAGCATGCGCGCCGGCGGGCTCTTCACGAAATCCCTCACTTCGACTCCTCATGAAATAAAGATCAACCTTCGAACTGGTAAGTTCTCGTTCAATCTTACTATTCTCTGCCTCAGAGGGCGGTGGAGGCCGGTTCTCTGGATACTTTCGAGAGAGAGCTAGAGGTAGGAAACATGTTGGGGGAGTCCAGAACCAGGGGCCACAGTTTAAGAATAAGGGGTAAGCCATTTAGGACGGAGATAAGGAAACACTTTTTCACACAGAGAGTTGTGAGTGTGGAATTCTCTGCCTCAGAGGGCGGTGGAGGGCCGTTCTCTGGATGCTCTCAAGAGAGAGCTAGATAGGGCTCTTAAAGATAGTGGAGTCAGGGGATATGGTGAATACAAGCCATCCTGGGAATTAACCTCGTGAACCTAGGGTGCGCTCCCTCAACAGCAAGAATGCCATTCCTCAAATTAGACAATGGAAACTGCACACAATACTCCAGGTGTGGTCTCACCAGGACCCTGTACAACTGCAGAAGGACCTCCTTGCTCCTAAACTCAAATCCTCTCGCAATGAAGGCCAACATGCCATTCGCTTTCTTCACTGCCTGCTGTACCTGCATGCTTACTTTCAGTGACTGCTGTACAAGCACACCCAGGTCTCGTTTTACCTCCTCTTTTCCTAATCTGATACCATTGAGATAATAATCTGCCTTCCTGTTCTTGCCACCAAAGTGGATAACCTCACATTTATCTGTATTATACTGCATATGCCCACTCACCCAACCTGTCCAGTCACCCTGCAGCCTCATAGCATCCTCCTCGCAGCTCACACTGCCACCCATGATTAGATAGATTCTTGATCAGTACGGGTGTCGGAGGTAATGGGGAGAAGGCAGGACAATAGGTTTAGGAGGGAGAGATAGATCAGCCATGTTTGAATGACGGAGGAGACATTGATGGGCCGAATGGCCTAATTCTATTCCTATTCCTCATGACCATATGATTACAATCGAGCCATTCACAGTGTACAGATACATGATAAGGGAATAACGTTTAGTCCAAGGTAAAGCCAGCAAAGACCGATCAAGGATAGTCCGAGGGTCACCAATGAGGTAGATAGTAGTTCAGGACCGCTCTCTGGTTGTGGTAGGATGGTTCAGTTGCCTGATAACAGCTTAGGAGAAACTGTCCCTGAATCTGGAGGTGTGCGTTTTCACACTTCTGTACCTCTTGCCCAATGGGAGAGGGGAGAAGAGGGAGTGGTCGGGGTGAGACTGGTCCTTGATGATGCTGCTGGCCTTGCTGAGGCAGCGTGAGTGGTAGATGGAGTCGATGGAAGGGAGGTTGGTTTGTGTGATGGTCTGGGCTGCGTCCACAATTCGCTGCAATTTCTTGCGGTCTTGGATGGAGCTGTTCCCAAACCGAGCTGGGGCATTCCCTGAGCACAGGTGATCAGATCTCCTCTCATGGTGGTTATCAAGCCCCGAGTGCAGAATTAAAATTCAATAAATACCAGCCATCTCTTCACTGTCAATCCTATTGGCACATTCACGCTAACATTGCGTGCGGCTGCACGCAGTTAATATGCAAATTGTTGAGGCTTTTGCTGCAATTGAAAATTAATTGCAGGTAAAATATGAATTGTGGGGCCAGCAGAATGTGGAGCTGCTCGGAGGAATTGTGTGTGAAGATCAAGCCCGTGCTGAATGGATTAATAACTACTCTGTGATATAACTCACTTCCAACCCACTGGGATCACACCAAAACCCACTCAGCTGAAGCACCCTTCATGTTGGATAGAACTCCATTGCTTCAGTGTCAGTCAGAGCGCTGGTGAACACGAGGAAGGAACTGCAGGTGCTGGTTGAACAGAAGACAGACACCAAATGCTGGAGTAACTCAGCGGGACAGGCAGCATCTCTGGAGAGAAGGAATGGGTGACGTTTTGGTTCGAGAACCTTCTTTCAGACTGAAGAAGGGTCTCGACCCGAAACATCACCCATTCCTTCTCTCCAGAGATGCTGCCTGTCCCACTCCAGCATTTTGTGTCCAAAATCACTGAAGTGGATGTTTGTCATGTGCAGGGTGCTTACACCCCAGCGGTATGAATATTGACTTTAAGAATAAGGGGTAAGCCATTTAGAACAGAGAGTTGTGAGTCTGTGGAATTCTCTGCCTCGGAGGGCGGTGGAGGCCGGTTCTCTGGATACTTTCAAGAGAGAGCTAGATAGGGCTCTTAAAGATAGCGAAGTCAGGGGATATGGGGAGAAGGCAGGAACGGGCTACTGATTGTGGATGATCAGCCATGATCACATTGAATGACGGTGCAGGCTCGAAGGGCTGAATGGCCTACTCCTGCACCTATTGTCTATTGTCTATGACTGTTGACGGATCAATTTCCTTCCTGGGATAAATAATGTTTGATCGTATTGTCTCGTATCGCAGTGTGAGGAGACCGGACCTAGTTTACCATTCTCCAGACATTTGCACACCAGATGGGATATGGGAGTGCCGGCTCCAACTACAGACAAGCTGCACTATCTACATTTTATGGCGCAGAGATTGCAGTCATTACTGGAAAAGGCATGAAAATAAAATGTTTTTTGTAGAAGTAAACATCACTGTTCTTGACAGGAAGTTGCTGCAGGTTTAACACTTCCTCTCGGGCACTGCACAGCCAGGGGATGAAGATACAGCATAGAAACAGGCCCTTCGGCCCACCCAGTCCGTGCCGACCAGCGATCCCCGCACACTAACACTATCCTACACACACTAGGACAATTTATAATTTTACCGAAGCTAATTAACCTACAAACCTGTACGTCTTTGGGAGTGTGGGAGGAAACCGGAGCACCCAGAGAAAAGCCACGCAGGTCACGGGGAGAACGTGCAAACTCCGTACAGACAGCGCCCGTAGTCAGGATGGAACCCGGGTCTCTGGCACTGTGAGGCAGCAACTCTACCGCTGCACCACCGTGCCGCACAAGATTAAATGTAGCAGAAATAGGAAGGTCCTGACCCAAAACATCACCATCCACAGATGCTGCCTGACCCACTGAGCTACTCCAGCACTGTGTCTAGGCTTTATTGAAAGCACTGATTGCTAAATCTCGCTGCGGCAATGTGAATGAAGTGACTTCAGTGTTTCTGAGATATCCCCGTGAAGTATAAATTAATAATTCTCTCCTCGAAGAATATTCTTCGGTTTCCAAAGTGCTTGACCGTGTAAAAGAGAGTCTGTAAATATTCTCGCTCTTGGAAGCCCAACTTGCGGTCGACTTTTTGTTAGATCATTGCAAGTGCTAAGGTTGTGCCGCAAAATGTAATGTGCACATTGATTCTGAATAAGATCCAAACACGCTCAGTTTAGTTTATTTATTGTCACGTGTACTGAGGTACAGTGAAAAGCATTTGTTGCGCGCTAACCAGTCAACGGAAAGACAATACATGATTACAATCGAGCCGTCCACAGTGTACAGATACAGGATAAGGGAATGATGTTTAGCCAAAGGTAAAGCCAGCAAAATCCGATCAAGGATAGTCCAAGGGTCACCAATGAGGTAGATAGTAGTTCAGGACCGCTCTCTGGTTGTGGTAGGATGGTTCAGTCCCTGATAACAGCTGGGAAGAAACTGTCCCTGAATCTGGAGGTGTGCGTTTTCACACTTCTGTACCCCTTGCCCGATGGGAGAGGGGAGAAGAGGGAGTGACCGGGGTGAGACTGGTCCTTGATGATGCTGCTGGCCTTGCCGAGGCAGCGACAATGGAATTCTTACATAATGCAGCTTAAGCGACTTGTAAACACAATGACACACAGATCGTATACGCTGAATAATGCAATCAATCCAGCATCCGCCCCTCTGCCTCCGTGCCTGACGGAATAGAGATGAGGAGGAATTTCTTTATCCAGAGGGTGGTGAATCTGTGGAGTTCACTGTCACAGAAGGCTGTGGAGGCCAAGCCAATGGATGTATTTAAAGCAGAGATTGACACGTTCTTGATTAGTAAGGTTGTCGAAGGTTTCATAAATCCTAGGCGGGGAGTCACGGTGGCGCAGCGGTAGAATTGCTGCCTTGCAGCGCCAGAGACGCGGGTTACATCCTGTCTACAGGTGCTGTCTGTACGGAGTTTGTACGTTCTCCCCGTGACCTGCGTGGGTTTTCTCCAGGTGCTCCGGTTTCCCCCAACACTCCAAAGACGTGCGGGTTTGTAGGTTAATTGGCTTCTGTGAAATTGTTAAAAAATTGTCTCTCGTGTGTTGAATAGTGCAAGTGTACAGGGTGACGCTGGTCGGTGCGGGCTTGATGGGCCGAAGGGCCTGTTTTTGTACTGTATGTCTAAAGTCCATAATTAAAGGGAGGAGACGGGAGAATTGGGTTGGGATAGAGAGATAGAATGACAGATTTGACTTGTTGGGCCGAATGGCCACATTCTGTTCCTATATCGTATAGTCTTGTGAATCAGTGGAAACTCCATAGAGTATTCAGAGGCCCAGCGTTTGTTTTAGTTTAGTTCCGAGATACAGCACGGAATCAGTCCTTGTGGTCCAATGAGTCCGCGCCGACCATGGATCACCCATTCGCTCTAGTTCTGTGTTACCCCACAATATACAGAGGGCCGATCAACGCACGTCTTTGGAGTGTGGGAGGGAACCGGAGCACCCGGAGGAACCCACACGGCCACTAGGGGGAACGTGCAACGTACACACACAGGCAGCACCGAGGCCAGGAGTGGGGGTTTGCTCAGCCGCAAGTCCTCAACACGGTGGAGCCTCCGGGACACCCGGCGGGGCGGGGCGGGACTAGGGCCGACCACTCTCACGATGGTTAGCATCTTGTTAGCTGCTGGCGCTGACGGTGGCAGCCACGGTGTACTGCTCCTTGCTGTTTAGTCTGTGCTTGTTCCTTTGTGTCGTCACAAAGATCACTTTCATGAGAGAGGCGCTCATTAACATCGGACATACGGTACCTCCAAACATCGTTCCGGAGCCCTGGGAAGAACTCAGGAGCATTTGCCCGACTCCAGCGACGAGAATCACAATTCCAATGTTTAATCCATAATGTCTTATTATTAATGTTTTACGTGTCAATCCTAACTGTCACTGTATGTCATGTTGTCACTTGCGGGCGGAGCACGAAGGCAAATTCCTTGTATGTGAATACTTGGCTAATAAACTTATTCACTCATTCATCTGTGGAGAGAAGCAACGGGTGAGGTTTCGGGTCCGGACTCTCAGCAGGTCCCGGTAGATGAATGGCCCGCCGGTTTCTGGACAGGCAACCAATGAAAGGAGCGTGGCGGAACGATTGAGTGTAGCATCTCGGCCTAGCGGAATTAGGCTTGTATTCACTGGAGTTTAGAAGGATGAGGGGATATCTTATAGAAACATATAAGATTATAAAAGGACTGGACAAGCTAGATGCAGGAAAAATGTTCCCAATGTTGGGCGAGTCCAGAACCAGGGGCCACAGTCTTAGAATAAAGGGGAGGTCATTTAAGACTGAGGTGAGAAAAAACCTTTTCACCCAGAGAGTTGTGAATTTGTGGAATTCCCTGCCACAGAGGGCAGTGGAGGCCAAGTCACTGGATGGATTTAAGAGAGAGTTAGATAGAGCTCTAGGGGCTAGTGGAGTCAAGGGATATGGGGAGAAGGTAGGCATGGGTTATTGATAGGGGATGATCAGCCATGATCACAGTGAAGGGCGGTGCTGGCTTGAAGGGCCCAATGGCCTCCTCCTGCACCTATTTTCTATGTTTCTATGTTTCCATGTAATTTAAATGGCAAGTTTCTTGTTGAATGGAAGGGGCACTGGAGGACAAATGTCACAGTATTGTCGTGCTGCCAACTTTCATCCCCAGCTACGTGAATTATTATAATTGCTGCTAAGCTGCTATAATTATATGATCACATACTGAACATTATATACCTTACATAGTAATAAGTAAAGAAATTATACAAGGTAATGGAGGCAATCAATAAATGTAATTGCCAAGACGTTCGAATTATTTTATTATTTTAACTCTCTCAAAGGTAGCACTGCCTTACGGGAACCGGAGTGATCGACCCGAAACGTCATCTATTCCTTCTCTCCACAGATGCTGCCTGACCCGCTGAGTTACTCCAGCACTCTGTGTCTATATTCGGTGGAGTAACGCAGCGGGTCAGGCAACATCTCTGGAGTGAAGGAGTGTGTGACATTTTGGGTCTTGAGACGGAGAGTCAGGGGAGAGGGAAACTAGAGACAAGGCAGGATGGGGTGTGAAAACACCTGATCAAAGCAGTCGTTGATCAGGGGAAATGTTGATACACAAAAAGCTGGAGTAACTCTTTCACCAGAGTCTGATTGCAGATCTAACCAGCAACATGGGTAGTTCACAACCCACTGGTATGAACAAGTCAAGTCAACTTTATTTGTCACATACACATACAAGATGTGCAGTGAAATGGAAGTGGCAATGTCTGCGGATTGTGCAAAGCAACAGAACCACAGAACAGAACAGAAACCAGTATTCACATTAAAAAAGACACAACAGCATTTACTCTCCGGTGAGATCAGAGTTTACATCCTGACGGCCTGTGGGAAGAAACTCCGTCCCATCCTCTCTGTTTTCACAGCGTGACAGCGGAGGCGCTTGCCTGACCGTAGCAGCTGGAACAGTCCGTTGCTGGGGGGGTGGGGGTCCCCCATAATGTTGCTGGCTCTGGATCTGCACCTCCTGGTGTATCCGTCCTGCAGGGGGGTGAGTGTAGTTCCCATGGTGCTTTCGGCCGAACGCACTACTCTCTGCGGAATCTCTCGTTTCCCTGATCCCTGACCAGTCTGAAGAAGGGTCTCGACCCGAAACGTCGCCTATCTCCTTCACTCCTTAGATGCTGCTGCACCCGCTGAGTTTCTCCAGCTTTTTGTGTAACCCTCGATTCTCCAGCATCTGCAGTTCCTTCTTTAACTCTCTGCAGAGCCTTCCTGTCCTGGGCAGAGCTGTTCCCAAACCAGATCGTGATGTTACCGGACAAGATGCTTTCTACAGCCCCAGAGTAGAAGTACTGAAGGATCCTCGGAGAGCTTCCTGAGGTGGTAAAGGCACTGCCTTGCCTTTCTCACCAGTGCGGCAGTGTGTGGTGTCCATGTCAGACCCTCTGTAATGTGGTCTCCCAGGTATTTCAAGCTGCTCACCCTATCCACAGCAGTCCCGTTTATCCCCAGTGGCGTTTTAAGTAACTTCATCGGACACTGCCCCCCTCCTCCCTCATTTGGAATATTGTGACCAATTTTGGGCCCCGTATCTGAGGAAGGATGTGCTGGCTCTCCTGAGGGTCCAGAGGAGGTTTACAAGAATGATCCCAGGTTAACGTACGATGAGCGTTTGTCGGCACTGGGCCTGGACTCGCTGGAGTTTAGAAGAATGTGGGGGGACCTCATTGAAACGTACAGAATAGTGAAAGGCCTGGATAGAGTGGATGTGGAGAGGATGTTTCCACTAGTGGGGGAGTCTAGGACTAGAGGTCACAGCCTCAGAATTAAAGGACTTCCTTTAGGAAGGAGATGAGGGTGGTGAATCTGTGGAATTCTTTGCCACAGGGGGTTGTGAAGACCAAGTCAGTGGATATTTTTAAGGCAGAGATAGATAGATTCTTGATTAGTACGGGTGTCAGAGGTTATGGGGGGAAGGCAGGAGAATGGGGTTGGGAGGGAGAGATAGATCAGCCATGATTAAATGGTGGAGTAGACTTCTGTTCCTGACACTAATGAACAGAGTGCTGGAGGAACTCGGCGGGTCAGGCAGCATCCGTGGAGGGAAATGGACAGGCAGCGTTTTGGGGTTGAGATCCTCCTTCAGCCCGATCGTCCGACTTGCCCCGACTTGCCCTGGCCTGACCCACTGAGTTCCTCCAGCACTTTGTGCTTTGCTCAAATTCCAGCATCTGCAGTTCCTTGTGGTCCTTCATCCTTAACGTTCATTGGGTTTCGGCAAGGAGCTCGGGTTGGCCTTGAACGTGCGGAGCTTCATAACTTTCTTGGCGTACGTTCAGAAACGAAAAACAGGTCAAAACCGCGAGTCTAAGTGGTTTAACTTAATTTGGTAATAAAACTTGTGGGAACTGAGGGAGAATAAAACACGAAGCACAAACAAGATGTGTTTGTTTAAGAAGGAACTACAGATGCTGGAACAATCGAAGGCAGACAAAAATGCTGGAGAAACTCAGCGGGCGAGGCAGCATCTACGGAGCGAAGGAATGGGTGACGTTTTTATTCCTTCACAGATGCTGCCTCATCCACTGAGTTTCTCCAGCATTTGTAAGGGTCTCGACCCAAAACGTCGCCTATTCCTTCGCTCCATAGATGCTGCCTCACCCGCTGAGTTCCTCAAAGATATGCATGTTATTGCTTTAAGCCTCGAGCTGTAATCCCTAATGATGGATTCTCCACTTGACATTCATTAAATTAAATCGTCAGCTCTGATGGAACCTGCTGTGTTTATAGTTTTAATGTACTACATTACTTTGGCAATACTTAGGTCCTGGTAAGTTTATATTAGGTTATGCTGTGCAATATTTCAAACCAGACAGCTCCTACAAAATTTAAAGATCATATTTAAATATATAAACAGTGGCAAATCATCAGTTTGTTGGCTTTCCTTTGAGCTGTATTTATTTTAAAAAGTCATAAGGTTAAACATACATTTCATTTTTCAGTTTGCTTCCCATTTTTTGTGCTCAGGACCCTTTAAATATAAATCACAGCTGATTGATGCAATTCCTTATCATTTGCTTGCAACTAATTACAAAGAGTTTGCAGTTTGTAGGGTGGCACGGTGGCGCAGCGGTAGAGTTGCTGCCTCACAGCGCCGGAGACCCGGGTTCCATCCTGACTACGGGCGCTGTCTGTACGGAGTTTGTACGTTCTCCCCGTGACCTGCGTGGGTTTTCTCCGGGTGCTCCGGTTTCCTCCCACACTCCAGATTTGTAGGTTAATAGGCCTCAATAATATTGTAAATTGTCCCAAGTGTGTGTAGGATAGTATTAGTACTTTGGCTTCCAGAGTCAGAGGCCCAACTTGCCCACACCGGCCAACATGTCCCAGCTACACTAGTCCCACCTGCCTGCGCTTGGTCCGTATCCCTCCAAACCTGTCATATCCATGTACCTGTCTAACTGTTTCTTAAATGTTGGGATAGTCCCAGCCTCAACTACCTCCTCTGGCAGTTTGTTCCATACACCCACCACCCTCTGTGTGAAAACGTTTACCCCTCAGATTCCTATTACAGTTTTTCCCCTTCACCTTGAACCTGTGTCCTCTGGTCCTCGATTCCCCTACTCTGGGCAAGACACTCTGTACAATGACCCGATCTATTCAATAGACAATAGGTGCAGGAGTAGGCCATTCGGCCCTTCGAGCCAGCACCGCTTGATTCCTCTCATGGTCTTATACACCTCTACTACCCTCATCCTCCTGCGCTCCATGGAATAGAGACCCAGACCACTCAACCTCTCCCTGTAGCTCAGGCCCTCTAGTCCTGGCAACATCCTCGTAAACCTTCCTCTGTTGTAGGAGCACAATTAGGACATTCAGCCCATCTAGTCTACTCCGCCATTCAATCATGGCTGATCTATCTCTCCCTCTAGCGCGGAGGAATCAAGAACTAGAGGACATGGGTATATGGTGAGGGGGGAACGAAAGTTGCTGTCATCGGGCAACTGAACCATCCTGCCACAACCAGAGAGCGGTGCTGAACTACTATCCACCTCATTGGTGACCCTCGGAATATCTTTGATCGGACTTTGCTGGCTTTACCTTGCACCTCAGAGGGCGGTGGAGGCCGGTTCTCTGGATACTTTCAAGAGAGAGCTAGATAGGGCTCTTAATGATAGTGGAGTCAGGGGATATGGGGAGAAGGCAGGAACGGGGTACTGATTGGCGATTATCAGCCATGATCACATTGAATGGTGGTGCTGGCTTGAAGGGCCGAATGGCCTCCTCCTGCACCTATTGTCTATTGTCTAAACGTTATTCCCTCATCCTGTATCTGTACGCTGTGGACGGCTCGATTGTAATCATGTATTGGCTTTCCGCTGACTGGTTAGCGCGCAACAAAAGCTTTTCACTGTACCTCAGTACACAAGACAATAAACTAAAGTGAACTGAACTGACACTAAACTAAGGTTAAGGAACGTGAGGGGTGGTGGGAGGGTGTATAGAACGAGCTGCCAGAGGAGGTAGTTGAGGCAGGGACTAAAACAACATTCAAAAGAGGCACTGGGAACGGCGCATGGAGAGGAAAAGTTGAGAGGGCCAAGGGCCACAAATGGGCAGTCTGGGTGGGACGTCTTGGACGAGTTGGACTGAAGATAGACAAGAAATGCTGGAGTAACTCAGCGGGACAGGCAGCATCTCTGGAGAGAAGGAATGGGTGACGTTTCAGGTCGAGACCCTTCTTCAGACAGAGTCAGGGGAGAAGGAGACACAGAGATGTGGAAGGGTAAGGTGTAAAAACGAGAGATCAAAGAGGACATAGAGCAGAGTTAGCTAGAGGAAGGTGACAATGAGGTGTACAATGTAAGGTTTAATCAGGAGGCCAGTCTGACTCATTGGACAACTACCATGGGGGAGGGATGGAGACAGAGGGAGAGCAAGGTTACTTGAAGTTAGAGATGTCAACAAAAGTTGGTGGGTTTGCAGATAGTGAAGATGGTTGTGAACGATTGCAGCAGGATCTGGATCGATTGGCCAGGTGGGCGAGGGAATGGTCGATGGAATTTAATACAGAGAAGTGTGAGGTGTTGCATGTTGGAACGTCGAACAAGGGCAGGACCTACACAGTGAATGGTCGGCCTCTGGGTAGTGTTGTAGAGCAGAGGGATCTAGGAGTACAGGTGCAGGTTCCTTGAAGGTCGAGTCACAGGTAGATAAGGTGGTCAAAAAGGCTTTTGGCACTTTGGCCTTCATCAGTATTGAGTATAGAAGTTGGGAGGTCATGTTGCAATTGTATAAGATGTTGGTGAGACCACATTTAGAATATTGTGTTCAGTTCTGGGCACCATGTTATAGGAAAAATATTGTCAAGCTTGAAAGGATTCAGAGAAGATTTACGGGGATGTTGCCAGGACTTGAGGGTGTGAGCTATGGGGAGAGGTTGAGTGGCCTGGGTCTCTGTTCCTTGGAGCACAGGAGGATGAGGGGAGATCTTATAGAGGTGTATAAGATCATGAGAGCAATAGATCGGGCAGATGCACGGAGTATGGGAATCAAGGACCAGAGGACATAGGTTGAAGGTGAAGGGGAAAAGATTTAATAGGAATCTGAGGTAGATAAAAATGCTGGAGAAACTCAGCGGGTGAGGCAGCATCTATGGAGCGAAGGAATAGGTGACGTTTCGGGTTGAGACCCTTCTTCAGACTGATGTGGGGATGGGGGGGCGGGAAGAAGAAAGGAAGAGGCGGAGACAGTGGGCTGTGGGAGAGCTGGGTAGGGGAGGGGAAGGAGGGAGAAAGCAGGGACTACCTAAAATTGGAGAAGTCAATGTTCGTACTGCTGGGGTGTAAACTACCCAAGCAAAATATGAAGTGCTGCTCCTCCAATTTACGGTGGGCCTCACTCTGGCCATGGAGGAGGCCCAGGACAGAAAGGTCAGATTGGGAATGGGAGGGGGAGTTGAAGTGCTGAGCCACCGGGAGATCAGGTTGGTCAATGCGGACCGAGCGGAGGTGTTGGGCGAAGCGATCGCCAAGCCTACGCTTGGTCTCACCGATGTAGAGCAGCTGACACCTAGAGCAGCGGATGCAGTAGATGAATCCGAGGGGTAACTTTTTCACACAAAGGGTGGTGGGTGTAAGGAATGAGCTGCCAGAGGAGGTAGTTGAGGCTGGGACTATCCCGACATTTAATAAACAGTTAGACAGACAGGTATATGGATAGGACAGGCTTTGAGGGATATGGACCAAGCGCAGGCAGGTGGGACTAGTGTAGCTGGGACATTGTTGGCCAGTGTGGGCATGTTGGGCTGAAGGGCCTGTTTCCACGCTGGATCACTCAATGATTCTCTGGCCTGCCGGTTGATTGAGCAGTAATGCTTTCTAAAGCAGCCATGCAAGCCGCTAAGTTATAAAAACAATTATCTGGAGATGAGCGTCAAACAGACTCAGAAAATAAGTTTTCAAACACCAGGGACTTCATGCTGGGAGCCTGCAATATATCCCTGGGATTCAAAGCTGCTCAAAGCAATTAATCTGCTAATTCAAGCATATTCCCCTCTTAAATACCCATGTTATTTACTTTGCTTAATTCAGACCAATGCAAAGTCAACATTGTAGGCTTTTGTGCTTAGTCAGAGCCATAGAGTGATACAGCGTGGAAACAGGCCCTTCGGCCCAACTTGCCCACACCGGCCCACATGTCCCAGCTACACTAGTCCCACCTGCCTGCATTTTGTCCACATCCCTTCAAACCCGTCATATCTAACTACTTTTTAAACGTTGGGATGGTCTCAGCCTCAACTATCTCCTCTGGCAGCTTGTTCCGTACACCCACCACACTCTGTGAAAAAGTCTAGGACCAGAAGTCATAGCATCAGAATTAAAGGACGTTACCATAGAAACAAATAAAATAGGTGCAGGAGGAGGCCATTTGGCCCTTCGAGCCAGCACCACCATTCAATGTGATCATGGCTGATCATCCACAATCAATAACCGGTGCCTGCCTTCTCTCCATATTCCTTGATTCCATTCGTCCCAAGAGCTCTAACTCTCTTTTACATCCATCCAGTGAATTGGCCTCCACTGCCCTCTGTGGCACGGAATTCCATAAATTCACAACTCTCTGGGTGAAAAGATTTTTCTCATCTCAGCTTTAAATGACCTCCCCTTTATTCTAAGACTGTGGCCCCTGGTTCTGGACTCGCCCAACATTGGGAACATTTTTCCTGCATCTAGCTTGTCCAGTCCTTTTATAATTTTATATGTTTCTATAAGATACCCCCTCATCCTTCTAAACTCCAGTGAATACAAGCCTAGCCTTTTCAATCTTTCCTCATGTGACAGTCCCGCCATCCCAGGGATCAATCTCGTGAACCTACGCTGCACTGCCTCAATCAAAAGGATGTCCTTCCTCAAATTAGGAGACCAAAACTGTACACAATACTCCACATGTGGTCTCACCAGGGCCCTGTACAACTGCAGAAGGACCTCTTTAATCCTATACTCAAATCCTCTCATTATGAAGGCCAACATGCCATTAGCTTTCTCCACTGCCTGCTGTACCTGCATGTTTACTTACAGTGACTGCTGTACAAGGACGCCCAGGTCTCGTTGCACTTCCCTTTGTCCTAATCTGACCCCATTGAGATAATAATCTACCTCCTTGTTCTTGCCGCCAAAGTGGATAACCTCACATTTATCCACATTATACTACATCTGCCACGCATCTGCCCACTCACTCAACCTGTCCAAGTCGCCCTGCAACCTCCTAGCATCCTCTTCGCAGTTCTCACTGCCACCCAGCTTTGTGTCATCTGCAAGTTTGCTCATGTTACTGTTAATCCCATCATCTAAATCATTAATATATATATTGTAAATAGTTGTGGCCCGAGCACCGAGTCTTGCGGCACTCCACTCGCCACCGCCTGCCACTGTGACAGGGACCCGTTAATCCCTACTCTTTGTTTCCTGTCTGCTAACCAATTCTCTATCCATGTCAATACCCTACCCCCAATACCATGTGCTCTTATTTTGCCCACTAATCTCCTGTGTGGGACCTTATCAGAGACTTTCTGAAAGTCCAGGTACACCACATCCACTGGCTCCCCTTCATCCATTTTACTTGTCACATCCTCAAAAGATTCCAGAAGATTAGTCAAGCATGATTTCCCTTTCATAAATCCATGTTGACTTGGACCAATCATTTTACTGCTATCCAAATGCCCCATTATTACCTCTTTAATAATTGACTCCAGCATCTTTCCCACCACCGAAGTCAGGCTAACTGGTCTATAATTCCCTGTTTTCTCTCGCTCCTTTCTTGAAAAGTGGGATAACATTCAAAACCACAGGAACTGATCCTGAATCTATAGAACATTGGAAAATGATCACCAATGTGTTCACGATTTCTCGAGCCACCTCCTTGAGTACCCTGATGTGCCCTGGCCATCAGGCCCTGGGGATTCATCAGCCTTCAGTCCCATCAGTCTACCCAATACTATTTCTCGCCTAATGCAAATTTCTTTCAGTTCCTCTGTCTCCATAGGTCCTCTGTCCTCTAGTACATCTGGAAGATTGTTTGTGTCTTCCTTAATGAAGACAGAACCAAAGTACCTGTTCAACTCTTCTGCCATTTCCTTGTTCCCCATAATAATTTCACCTGTTTCTGCCTTCAAGGGACCCACATTTGTCTTCACTAATCTTTTTCCCTTAACATACCTAAAGAAGCTTTTACTGTCCTTCTTTATATTCGCGGCCAGCTTACCCTCGTACTTCATCTTTCCAGCCCCGTATTGCCCGTTTTGTTTCCTTCTGTTGTCCTTTGAAAGTTTCCCAATCCTCTGGCTTCCGGCTACTCTTTGCTACGTTATACACGTTTTCTTTCAGTTTTATTCCGTCCCTAACTTCCCTTGTCAGCCACGGTTGCCTCTTACTCCCCTTAGAATCTCTCTTCCTCTTTGGAATGAAATGATTCTGCATCTTCTGGATTATGCCCAGAAATTGCTGCCATATGGACCCATGCGCAACATTATATGGGTATTTATAAGAGTTAAGATCCCCCTGGAGTAAGAATAACAGCGTGACACTCTTTGCCAAATCTTAATCATGCGGAAAATGCAGAACTCAGATCAACACACAGATTAATTTATAACGTGGGCTCTTGAGATGAGTGAGGCCGGGAGCTGCCAAAAGCCCCGAGCAGTTATTAGAACATTGCATTCAGCAGAGCAGTCTAGACTTGTGCAAAGTGATTCATCTCCACAGATGATAATCGTGGCCTTGGCTTTAGGAAGAGTATGATGTCACGGCCGACATGTCACCACAAACAGTGTCTCTTGTTTATCTTGGCAGAGGGACCCACTTGTCCAACTCCAGGGACCTGGCAGATCCTTGCTCCCCGTGGCTTCAGTGTGCGGGCATCAGCTCTGGAATGTGATGCTCCCATCGCTGAGCGAGAACTGCAGCCAAATTGGCCCAACAGAACCGAGGTCAGACTTCTCAAATGAATGTTGCAGAGGCTATGGTCTTGTGTGCGGTGAAAGCAGCGGCACAAATGGACACACAAAGTGAGGAAGGGAGTGCGGGGGTCCGTGGAACCCGCTGAGGTTGAACGTGCAGGGGTCCGTCAGTGGAACTCGCAGTGCATTGCCCCCCTGGGTCTTGGTCGGCCCTCTCCACAGACGAGTGAGATTTGCTGTCCCCTCTCTGTCCCTCCCTCTGCTGGCTTCCTTCCACGCCATCGCTCTGCCGCTACCGGGGGAAGAGTGGACTGCAGAAGACCAGGAAGGAACTGAACAATGAGAGGCCTGGATAGAGTGGATGTGGAGAGCATGTTTCCACTGGCAACAGGCGCAGGAGGAGGCCATTCGGCCCTTCGAGCCAGCACCGCCATTCAATGTGATCATGGCTGATCGTCCCCAATCAGTACCCCGTTCCTGCCTTCTCCCCATATCCCCTGAATCCACTATCTTTAAGAGCCCTATCTAGCTCTCTCTTGAAAGCATCCAGAGAACCGGCCTCCACCGCCCTCTGAGGCAGAGAATTCCACAGACTCACAACTCTCTGTGAGAAAAAGTGTTTCCTCATCTCCGTTCTAAATGGCTTACTCCTTATTCTTAAACTGTGGGACTGGTTCTGGACTCCCCCAACATTGGGAACATGTTTCCTGCTAGTGGGAGAGTCTAGGACCGCAGCCTCAGAATTAAAGGATGTTCTTTTCGAAAGGAGGCAAAGCGGAATTTCTTTAGTCAGAGGGTGGTGAATCTGTGGAATTCTTTGCCTTGGAGGACTGTGGAGGCCAAGTCAGTGGATATTTTTATGGCAGAGATAATTTACATACAAATTGGAACCCTTCTTCAGACTGAAGAAGGAAACTAGTGGCGTACACATTGAAAATGGTGATATGTTTCCTGTCTTGACTTGAAACGTCACCTATCCATGTTCTCCACAGATGCTGCCTGACCCGCTGAGTTACTCCAGCACTCTGTGAAACGTCACCTATCCATGTTCTCCACAGATGCTGCCTGACCCGCTGAGTTACTCCAGCACTCTGTGAAACGTCACCTATCCATGTTCTCCACAGATGCTGCCTGACCCGCTGAGTTACTCCAGCACTCTGTGCCTTTTTATATACACAAACATTGAACTTTATTTGCAAGATGCAGCCTCTGATTTGTGGAAATGTGACCTGATGTGACATACGATACAGCTTCAGATGTTGTGAGTATTAAAATGAAATATGCTGGAATATATACGGGCGGCACGGTGGCGCAGCGGTAGAGTTGTTGCCTTACGGTGCCAGAGACCCAGGTTCGATCCCGCTTATGGGTGCTGTCTGTATGGAGTTTGCACGTTCTCCCTGTGACCTACGTGGGTTTTCTCCGGTTTCCTACCACACTCCAAAGACGTGCAGGTTTGTAGGTTAATTGGCTTGGTATAAATGTAAATTGTCCCTAGTGTGTGTAGGGTAGTGTTAGTGTGCGGGGATCGCTGGTCGGTACGGACTCGGTGGGCCGAAGGGCCTGTTTCCGCACTATGTTCCTAAACTAAACTAAACTAAACTAAACATGATATAAATGGAATCAAAGCTGAAATCACACAGCATCTCATATTTCACTTGGGCAGCTTACACCCCAACGGTACGAACATTGACTTCTCTAACTTCAAGTAACCCTTGCTTTCCCTCTCTCACCATCCCTCCCCCACCCCAGTTCTCCGACTAGTTTCACCGTCCTGCTGATTAATTTTACTGACTGCACGCCTCGTTGTCACCTTCCCCTCAGCCAACAATAAACCCTTCTACTTTTTCCTTGACCATCATCTGCTTTGATCTCTCGTTTTCACACCTTACCCTTCCCTATCACTCGTTTTCCTCTCCCCCTGCCTCTCACTCTGAAGAAGGGTCTCGACCCCAAACATCACCCATTCCTTTTTCTCCAGAGATGCAGCCTGTCCCTGCTGAGTTACTCCAGCATTTTGTGTCTGTCTAGGATTAAACCAGCATCTGCAGTTCCTCCCAACACTCTGCATTGAAATGTCCATTTTTAAATCTTGGATGACCCAATCTGAAGGCAGATAATATTTATTCCACTGATGACAATTTTTTGCAAGGGAGTCCGTCAATAACTTGGCCGCTGATATCTGTCACCGGTAATCAATGCTTGTGGTTTGAAAGTGTTGAAAATTCATGGAAGTTTAGTCGGAGAATTAATCTCCATCAGAGTTCTGTGGTGTACATTAGTCATTGGGCACAATGCAGAAACCAGATGCCTGGAAAATCTGAAACAACAATAGTTATTTAATTGTCAAACACATCTGCCCCAAACAGCAAGCCTCCACGAGATGTCAACTGTATGTAAACCACACAGAATAAATCTTTCATCCACTTTTGCTCGTAAATTAGTTAAATAGAAAATCAATATTTTTAGAAACATAGAAACATCTAACATAGATAATAGGTGCAGGAGAAGGCCATTCGGCCCTTCGAGCCAGCACCGCCACTCAATATGATTGTGGCTGATCATCCACAATAAGTACCCCCCGTTCCTGCTTTTTCCCCATACCCCTTGATTTCTTTAGCCCTAAGAGCGAAATCTAACTTATTGGATCTAACTTAACTGATCTTATTGAAACATATAAGATTGTTAAGGGTTTGGACACGGTGGAGGCAGGAAACATGTTCCCGATGTTGGGGGAGTCCAGAACCAGGGGCCACAGTTTAAGAATAAGGAGTAAGCCATTTAGAACGGAGACGAGGAAACACTTTTTCTCACAGAGAGTTGTGAATCTGTGGAATTCTCTCCCTCAGAGGGCGGTGGAGGCCAGTTCTCTGGATACTTTCAAGAGAGAGCTAGATAGGGCTCTTAAAGATAGCGGAGTCAGGGGATATGGGGAGAAGGCAGGAACGGGGTACCGATTGTGGATGATCAGCCGTGATCACATTGAATGGCGGTGCTGGCTCGAAGGGCCGAATGGCCTCCTCCTGCACCTATTGTCTATTGTCTGTGGATAGGAAAGGTTTGGAGGTTTATGGGCCAAACGCGGGCAGGTGGGACTGGTGTTGGACGGCGTGGGCAGGTTGGGCTGAAGGGCCTGTTTCCGTGCTGGGTGACTGTGACGGCATCCTGGCCATCCCACCGCTGCCCACCAGCCCACTAGATGTGTGTGGGGTTCAAGAAGGAACTGCAGATGCTGGAAAATCGAAGGTAGACAAAAGTGCTGGAGAAACTCAGCGGGTGCGGCAGCATCTATGGAGCGAAGGAAATAGGCAACATTTCGGGTCCAAACCCTTCTTCAGACTGTGTGGGGGGATCTAATGGACTTGAATTTTATGTCAACATGTTGTTAATTTAAACAAAAAGCCCATGTGTTTTTCATTTGGTTTTAATGGTGAAATTCTGCAACTTTGAAACGGCGCTGGGCAAATTTAAAATAAACAGGTTAACACCTCTGGTAAAATATCAAGCAAGTTATGTTCATCTGGGTGATTTAGGTGCTGTCTGCGTCTTGCATGGGGGCATCCTGCGGGCTTGTATTGTGAGTTAGCCTCAATCAGAAGCTTAAATGTCAATTGCCAATGTTGCAACGGTGTCTAAAGAACTGGACATCTCCCAGAGCCCCGGGTTAGAACATTAATTACACTTATATTGTGCATATTGTGGATTCATCTTTTTGTCGACCTGTGAAAAATCACCTCCCCCCCCATCTCCCCCTTTAGTTCAGTTTATTGTCACGTGTACCGAGGTACAGTGAAAAGCTGTTGTTGCGTGCTAACCAGTCAGTGGAAAGACAACACATGATTACAATCGAGCCGTTTACAGTCTACAGATACAGGATAAAGGAATAATGTTTAAAGCATGGTAAACCCAGTAAAGTCCTCCCTCCCCCTCTCCCCCTCTCCCCCTCTCCCCCTCTCCCCCTCTCCCCCTCTCCCCCTCTCCCCCTCTCCCCCTCTCCCCCTCTCCTTCCCCTCTCCTTCCCCTCTCCTTCCCCTCTCCTTCCCCTCTCCTTCCCCTCTCCTTCCCCTCTCCCCCCTCTCCCCCCTCTCCCCCCTCTCCCCCCTCTCCCCCCTCTCCCCCCTCTCCCCCCTCTCCCCCCTCTCCCCCCTCTCCCCCCTCTCCCCCCTCTCCCCCCTCTCCCCCCTCTCCCCCCTCTCCCCCCTCTCCCCCCTCTCCCCCCTCTCCCCCCTCTCCCCCCTCTCCCCCCTCTCCCCCCTCTCCCCCCTCTCCCCCCTCTCCCCCCTCTCCCCCCTCTCCCCCCTCTCCCCCCTCTCCCCCCTCTCCCCCCTCTCCCCCCTCTCCCCCCTCTCCCCCCTCTCCCCCCTCTCCCCCCTCTCCCCCCTCTCCCCCCTCTCCCCCCTCTCCCCCCTCTCCCCCCTCTCCCCCCTCTCCCCCCTCTCCCCCCTCTCCCCCCTCTCCCCCCTCTCCCCCCTCTCCCCCCTCTCCCCCCTCTCCCCCCTCTCCCCCCTCTCCCCCCTCCACCCCCCTCTCCCCCCTCTCCCCCCTCTCCCCCCTCTCCCCCCTCCCCCCCCCTCTCCCCCCTCCCCCCCCTCTCCGTCCCCTCCCCCCCCCTCTCCGTCCCCTCTCTCTCTCTCCTTCCCCTCTCTCTCTCCCTCCCTCTCCCCCTCTATCCCTCCTCCACCTCCTAAGCTGGGACTGTCCGCCACTGTTGGTCGTGTGGCCACATTGCTGGCAGAGCAGACTTTGTTCATTCCACAAGAATGATCCCAGGAATGAGTGGGTTAACCTATGATGAGCATTTGTCGGCACTGGGCCTGTACTCGCTGGAGTTTAGAAGGATGAGGGGGGATCTCATTGAAAGGTACAGAATAGTGAAAGGCCCGGATGGAGTGGATGTGGAGAGGATGTTTCCACTGGTGGGAGAGTCTAGGACCAGAGGGCACAGCCTCAGAATTAAAAGGCGATCTTTTAAACA
This sequence comes from Raja brachyura, assembly GCA_963514005.1. The sequence continues at coordinate 80,145 of CAUPSL010001103.1, forward strand.
GGAGATGGGGAGGAATTTCTTTAGTCAGAGGCTGGTGAATCTGTGGAATTCTTTGCCACAGCTGTGGATGCCAAGTCGGTGGATATTTTTTAAGGCAGAAATAGACAAATTTGTGATTAACCATATAACCATACACGGATTATATGGTTACGGGTGTCAGGGGTTACGGGGAGAAGGCAGGAGAATGGGGTTAGGAGGTAGGGATAGATCAGCCATGATTGAATGGTGGAGTAGACTTGATGGGCCAAATGGCCTAATTCTGCTCCTATCCCTCATGACATGACCTACACTGTTCATTGGAATGTCCACCTCTTTCCTGGATGACCCAATCCGAAGGGAGAGATGTTTATTCCGTCGTTTACCTGTTGGGAAATTTTGCAAGCGAGTCCGTCGATAATTTGGCCGCTCATATCTTTGACCGGTAATCGATGTAGATACTTTGCCTTCAGATTGGGGTGGAAGATTGCAACCTTCACGTGGTCCGCCCTGTTTTGACGAATGCAACCAACTCGACGTGCACAAACGGAAGATCAAATAGAACAAGTTGTCCAACAACTTTAGGCCGTGCACGACACATGACAGAAGAAGAAGAAGAATTCTTCAGATTGGGTAATCCAAGAAAGCAACGGACATAATTGAATGGCGGAGTAGACTTGTTGGGCCGAATGGCCTCATTCTGCTCCTATGACTTGGGAACTACTGAACACTACTGAGTTGCTGTTCGAACATGGAAACATAGACAATATGTGCAGGACGAGGCCTTCGAGCCAGCATCACCATTCAATGTGATCATGGCTTATCATCCCCAATCAGTACCCCGTTCCTGCTTTTTCTCCTATCCCTTGATTATGTTAGCTCGAAGAGCTTAATCTAACTCGCTCTTGAGAACATCCAGTGAATCGGCCTCCACTGCCTTCTGTGGCAGAGAATCCCACGGATTCACAACTCTCTGGGTGTAAAAGGTTTTTCCTCGTACACGAGCTGACAAAGTGCAAGTGCAGCAGGTGCTTCGGCCCAACTCATTCACAGAGATAAAATCAGTCTGAGAAAGGGTCTCGACCCGAAACGCCACCTATTCCTTAGCTCCATAGATGCCGCTTCACCCGCTGAGTTTCTCCAGCACTTTTGTCCACCTTCGATTTTTCCAGAATCTGCAGTTCCTTCTTAAACACAGAGGTAAAATAGTCACTGCAAATGTCTCTTCAATCCATCCCTCTCTTCATCATCATTAACTGTTGGTTGAGGAATATTCCTCCGCTTAGTTCCGCAATGTTAACACAATGCCTCCGCAACCCTGATTAAGGATTAAAATCCATTTCTACGAGCCTGTAATGTCATCGTGAGGCGGGGCTTTGCTGTTGATGAGGTGTCTGGTCACTGGTGAGGGTTGTGAGTCAAGGATGTGAGGCTACATTGGGCACGGAGACTTCAGTGTGAGAGAGAGAGAAGGGTGGATGTGGCTGGGAATAATTGGACCGCTCACGCCAAGATGTGTAGGAAGGAACTGCAGGTGCCGGTTTATTTTATTTTATATATATATATTGTTATTAGAGTAGGCAAGCAGTACATTAGCAAACACATATTATGATAGTAATATTTTGTGTGCAACAATCGAACGTTATTAATATTATCAAATGAATCATTTAGTCTCTAATATATATTTTTTTAAAAAGAGAGAGAAACAGAGAGAAAAATAAAATATAAATCAAAAAACAAGAAATGATAAAGAATGGACTAATTTACCATTAATACGTCATTGGAGATAAGATCAAGAAATATAAAATATAACTTTCCATCTAATCCTGAGTGCAAGTTTCAGTTAGGGTTCCTTGCCGAACCGATCTACCCCTTTAAGTAATCAATGAAAGAAGACCATATTCTAACGAAAGCTTCTTGTCTGTCCATTAGGGCAAATCTGATTCTTTCCAAGTGTAGGGTCTCCGACATTTCCGTAATTCATATTTTAATTGTGGGGGATATCGGGCCTTTCCAAAATGCAGATGCCAGTTTAGACCGGAAATAGACACAAAAAGCTGGAGTAACTCAGCGGGACGGGCAGCATCTCTGGGGAGAAGGAATGGGTGACGTTTCGGGTCGAGACCCTTCTTCAGACTGGTTAGGGACAAGGGAAACGAGAGATATAGACGGCGATGTGGAGAGATAATGAACAATGAATGAAAGATACGCAAAAAAGCCGCTACGGACGGCCGGATGTACGGGCCCTCTCGTCGGGACGATCAAACCTTCCGACGTCGGACTGTACGTTTTTGGAATGTTAGAGGAAACCGGAGCACCCGGAGAAAACCAACGCGGGTCACGGGGAGAACGTGCAAACTCCGTACAGACAGCACCCGTGTTCAGGATGGAACCCGGGTCTCTGGCGCTGTGAGGCAGCAGCTCTACCGTGCCGGCACTCGTGTAGAATAAAGGTGAAGACCGCTTTTTTGATTTTTCACGAAAAGTGCATTTGTGAATGAACCGCAGAAGGAAGTCAATGGTCCGCGTATCCTGACTACCCTAAATAGGCACCAGTCACAGGAGAAACTGTGTCACTATCATGAATAACACGGCTGTTTAATTGGAAGACTGCACCGGTCCAGAAGATGAATTGCTGACAAGATCTGCACTGGGCGCAAATATTGCAAATTCTGCATCATTTATGTCGTCGTAAAAGCAGCTGAAAATAATGATGTTTTAATGGGAGAATTAGCTCGTTCGCCTCGTAATTGTGTACTTTTCTGTCTGGTAATGTCCCTGGTTTCCACATTTGGAAGGGAGTATGGATAGAATAGACCGGAGGTGTCAGAGTTCTTTAACTGTGGCCGCTGAGGCTTGACAATCAATTTATTTCCCGTGTTGTAACGACACGTTTGTAGAGGATTATACAATTTACATTGTCGGATTGCAAGCAAGGATATTATGCAAATTCTATAATTTGCATCATTATAATGGTAAATTGACTCAAGTGCAGCTATGGAACAGGAGATTTTAAAGAATAACCAATGATTCTTTTTCAGTTAATCAGCCATTTCACTTTTATTTGACTACAGCTGCCACCAATTAATAGCCAATTAATTGACTCATTTTACTCTAACTCTGGTTTTTTCGTCATTAGATACACGAGCCCGCACTATGCTTGCATTTATTACCACGTTTACTGTAGGCAACCACAATTCATGCACACAGAGACGCAAGCAACTACAGATGCTGGTTGACAAAGGAAGACACAGAGTGCTGGAGTAACTCAGCGGGTCAGGCAGCATCTGTGGAGAACATGGATAGGTGACGTTTCACAGAGTGCTGGAGTAACTCAGCGGGTCAGGCAGCATCTGTGGAGAGAAGGAATGGGTGACGTTTCAGGTCGAGACCCTTCTTCAGAATGAGAGTCAGGGGAGAGGGAGTGTTGAGATATGGAAGGGTAAGGTGTGAAAATGACAGATAGCAACGAGAGAGGGTTGGACAGACGTGGACTGTTTTCTCTGCAACGCTGGAGGTAGCGTGGAGACCTGATAGAAGTGTACAAAATTATGAGAGGCTTAAGGTTGGCACGGTGGCACAGCGGTACAGTTGCTGCCTCACAGCGCCAGAGACCCGGGTTCCATCCTGAGTACGGGCGCTGTCTCTACGGAGATTGCACGTTCTCCCCGTGACCTACGTGGGTTTTTTCCGAGATCTTCGGTTTCCTCCCGCACTCCAAAGACGTGCAGGTTTGCAGGTTAATTGGCTTGGTAAATGTAACTTGCCCCTAGTGTGTGTGGGATACAGTTAGTGTGCGGGGATCGCTGGTCGGCACGGACTCGCTGGGCCGAAGGGCCTGTTTTCGCGCTGTATCTCTAAACTAAACTAGACTAAACTAAGGCGGACAAAAGTGCTGGAGAAACTCAGCGGGTGAGGCAGCATCTATGGAGCGAAGGAATAGGTGACGTTTTGGGCCGAGACCCTTAAAAATGCTGGAGAAACTCAGCGGGTGAGGCAGCATCTATGGAGCGAGTGAGGCAGCATCTATGGAGCATCTATGGAGCAAAGGAATAGGCGACGTTTTGGGTCGAGACCCTTACGGGTCTCGACCCGAAACGTCACCTATTCCTTCGCTCCATAGATGCTGCCTCACCCACTGAGTTTCTCCAGCATTTTTGTCTACCTTCGATTTTCCAGCATCTGCAGTTCCTTCTTAAACTAAACTAATTGGAACGTACATGGTCGGGTCCTCAATCAGTGCCATAAAGCACAAGTGTGATTGTAACTGGGCCTCCAACAGCTCTGCTTGAGGTCAGTAGCAGGTTCACGCCTCGTCTGGGCCAAGAGGCTGATACACCAATTCATTAATACAAATGTAGCAGTTTCTGAGAAGTGGGAACTTTGGCCACAATCTAACACCAATTTCATGTGGGTAAGATTAGTGCAACGTGTGAAGACAGCAATTTACTGAGCACTTCCTAGAACTGCAGAATAATAAGCAGGCATGCAGGCCAAGTAATTATTTCACACGCTTTGAGAGCCTTAGACCCGCACCTGCTGAGATCTCTGCCTGTTCGACGGCTGGTGTCAGTCTGTACATACAAAGACTAGAGACCCCCCAATGTGACCACCGAACATTGTCAAATCCCCTTGCCCAGAGGAGGGGAATCGAGGACCAGAGGACAATAGACAATATGTGCAGGAGTCGGCCATTCGGCCCTTCGAGCCAGCACCACCATTCAATGTGATCATGGCTGATCATCCCCAATCAGTACCCCGTTCCTGCCTTCTCCCCATATCCCCTGACTCCGCTATCTTTAAGAGCCCTATCTGGCTCTCTCTTGAAAGTATCCAGAGAACCTGCCTCTACCATCCTCTGAGGCAGAGAATTCCACAGACTCACAACTCACTGTGTGAAAAAGTGTTTCCTCGCCTCCGTTCTAATAGGACATAGGTTCAAGGTGAATGGGGGAAATATTTAATAGGAAACCGAAGCGTAGCTTTTTCACACAAAGGGTGGTGGGTGTATGGAACGAGCTGCCAGAGGAAGTAGTGCATGTGTTGGAAGGAACTGCAGATGCACCTGTCCCGAGTCGCTCAGCGGGACAGGTAGCATCTCTGGAGAGAAGGAATGGGTGACGTTTTGGGTCGAGACACTTCTCCAGAAGAGGTAGTTGAGGCTGGGACTATCCCACCAATTAAGAAACAGTTAGACAGGTACATGGATAGGACAGGTTCAAGATTCAAGATTCAAGTGAGTTTATTGTCATGTGTCCCAGATAAGACAATGAAATTCTTGCTTTGCTTCAGCACAACAGAATGTAGCAGGCATAAATACAGACAGAACAGATCAGTGTGTCCATATTCCAAATAATATATATACATACAAACATAAATAATCAGATAAAGTGCAACGGGCTATTAATGTTCAGAGTTTTATTTAAGTTGAGTTCAATAGCCTGATGGCTGTGGGGAAGTAGCTATTCCTGAACCTGGACGTTGCAGTCTTCAGGCTCCTGTACCTTTTACCTGAAGGTAGTGGGGAGATGAGTGTGTGGCCAGGATGGTGTGGGTCCTTGATGATGCTGCCAACCTTTTTGAGGCAGCGACTGTGATAGATCCCCTCGATGGAAGGAAGGTCAGAGCCGATGATGGACTGGGCAGTGTTTACTACTTTTTGCAATCTTTCCCTCTCCAGGGCGCTCAAGTTGCCGAACCAAGCCACGATGCAACCGGTCAGCAAGCTCTCTACTGTGCACCTGTAGAAGTTCGAGAGAGTCCTCCTTGCAATACCGACTCTCCGGAATCTTCTCAGGAAGTAGAGGCACTGATGTGCTTTTTTTACAATTGCATCTGTGTTCTGGGACCAGGAGAGATCTTCAGAGATATGCACGTTTGGAGGGATATGGACCAAGCGCAGGCAGGTGGGACTAGTGTAGCTGGGACATGTTGGCTGATGCGGGCAAGTTGGGCTAAAGGGCCTGTTTCCACACTGTATCATTCTATGACTCATCTCATAAACTCATAAGTGATAGGAGCAGAATTAGGCCACAGCTGGAGTCCATGAAAGAGCTGGTGCAGACACACTGGTCCATGTGACCCCAACTGTGCAATATGCCAGCTTCATTAGGCTCAGCTTCATAAGTGATAGGAGCAGAATTAGGCCATTCGGCCCATCAAGTCTACTCCGCCATTCAATCATGGCTGATCTATATCTCCTTCCTAACCCCATTCATCTGCCTTCTCCCCATAACCTCTGACACCCGCATTAAAGTAGAATCTATCTATCTCTGCCTTGAAAATATCCACTGACTTGGCCTCCACAGCCTTCTGTGGCAATGAATTCCACAGATTCACCACCCTCTGACTGAAGAAATTCTTTCTCATGTCCTTTGTAAAGCTTTATCCTTTTATTCTGATGCTGTGCCCTCTAGTCCTAGACTCTCCCACTAGTGGAAACATCCGCTCCACATTAGTGGCACGGTGGTGCAGCGGTAGAGTCGCTGCCTTACAGCGAATGCAGCGCCGGAGACCCAGGTTGGATCCTGACCACGGGTGCTGTCCGTATGGAGTTTGTACGTTCTCCCCGTGACCTGCGTGGGTTTTCTCCAAGATCTTCGGGTTCCTCCCACGCTCCAAAGACGTACAGGTTTGTCGGCTAATGGGCCTGGCATAAAATGTAGAATTGTCCCCAATATGTGTAGGATAGTGGTTGAGGATCAAACTTGGGTATCTGGCGCTGGCAGGTAGGAGCCTCGGTGGCAGCGGGAGCCTCGGTGGCAGCGGGAGCCTCGGTGGGGTTGGGCCTCACGGTCGATGAGCGTGAGGGGGGAGGGGAAGACAATGGGGACCCGGCGTGAGGGATGGTGGGAGAACAAAGGTGGACCCAGTGTGGGGGGTGGGGACTCCAGCTTAGAATCCTCTGCCCAGGGGATAAGTGTGTGTTTGTTTGTTCGTTTGTTCATTCGCTCAAGTGAAGGCGCCGTGCAAATGGCCGCCGGACAACAGATGCTTGGCTTTTTCCATTTGTTTTCACTTTTAATTTCACGTTTTCATGTAACCTTGTTGTGTGTTGTGACTGTCGGCAGAACAACCTCCCTCCGGGGCTGAATAACGTTTCATCATATCGTTAAATCTCGTTATGTGCGGGGATCGCTGGTCAGTGCAGACTCAGTGGGCCGAAGAGCCTGTTTCTGCACTAAACTAAACTAAACTAAACTAGTGTCTAGTCTCCAGGGTTTTCTGGACCATTCAGCCAAGCACGGTGATCGTTGTATTGTGGTATACGATTCCTCTCCACATCAGTAAAGGATACACACACACCAGATGCTGCCCGGCCTGCTGAGTTACCCCAGCTCTTTGTGTCTATCCCTGCCTACTGGAGGAGTCCCTGGGTCCGTGGGATCCGGGTTGGTGCCACGGACGTGTCTGGTGAGGACCTGGCGGCGATAGTGGACAGGTCTCCGCGCAGACCGACGGACGAGGACGGACACGCGGAAGCGAGGACGCCGCTGCCGGCGGAGGGAACAAAGAGGGACCCAGCATGGGGGGGGGGGGACAGCCGTGAGGGACGGGGAAGAACAATGGGGACCTGGTGCGGGGGCACTTTGTAACTTGGTCACTGCCCTTTACATAGCAACTATTTGCATACCTTTGGAATGCAAGCAAAAAAGTTCCCTCTGCCCTGAAACATGTACCAATGAAGCATTCACTCATTCACTCATTCACTGGGGTGGGGGATTGCAACCTTCACGTGGTCCGCCCTGTTTCCTCGAATGCAATCAACCCGGCGTGCACAATCCAATAAGATCAAATAGAACAAGTTGTCGTGCAACTTTAGGCTGTGCACGCCACACACAAGAAGAAGAAGTGATCCATTCATTCATCTCTGCATTAAATGTTGAGTTCTTTAATGAAGGAAGATTACAAGGACATTTGACGAACACTAAAGTCCCAAGGAGTTACGTCTGGGACTGGCCTGGTGCCAGATTGATAATGAGCCCATGAACTATACAAGGACATAAATTATGGAAATAAAATCTACAATTAACGGGCATCTGGAAAACAAGTCTGACTGTGGCTTTTGCATAGTTCAAAGTTAATAGTGTTTGAAGATTCTTGTGTGGTTTCATCTAAAGCACCTCAACACTCTGGATATGCTCTCCCGGGCATAATTAGCATGAAAATTGTAGCAGGCAATAATATCAGCACATTTATCAGAACACCAATAAGCAGAATTATACACAAAGGGCTGTTGGACATTTGACTCCTTCGCTTCAGTGAATGACTAAAGAAAATGGCACATGTCAAAATAATCAAAGCAGAGGGAAGAAAGGATGTGGACCTTGCTTTGTGAATAAGATTTTGTTGGCATGCATTAACCTTAAATAACTGCGTTCGATTTTTGAGGATTGCTCCCAATTTATTCACACTGCGTGTTAGATTGCTCTCTCCAAAATGAACCAAACTCCAGTGACTGCATTTACAACAGCTGACAGGAGAAGCATGACTCTTACAAACTTCAACAGATCAGGGACGGCACAGTGGCGCAGCGGTAGAGTTGCTGCCTCACAGCGCCAGAGACCCGGGTTCCATTCTGACTACGTGCGCTGTCTGTACGGAGTTTGCACGTTCTCCCTGTGACCTGCGTGGGTTTTCTCCGAGATCTTCGGTTTCCTCCCACACTCCAAAGACGTGCAGGTTTGTAGGTTCATTGGCTTGTGTAATAAAAATTACAAATTGTCCCGAGTGTGTAGGATAGTGCTATTGTGCAGTGATTACTGGTCGGCACGGACTCGGTGGGCCGAAGGGCCTGTTTCTGCGCTGTATGTCTAAAGTCTAAAGATAAAAAGCATATTGTTGGCTTGCGTCACAGCCTGGTTTGTGAACAGCTCTGCCCAGTCCGTCACACAGACCACACTCCCCACCATCGACTCCATCTACACTTCACGCTGCCTCGGTGAAGCAGCCGACACCATCACAGACGTGTCCCTGTCCCACCCCGGTCATTCTTTCTTCTCCCCGCTCCCGTCCGGCAGAAGGTACAGAAGCTTGAAAGCGTCGCACCACCAGACTCAGGAACAGCTTCTTCCCCTCTGTTATCAGGCTTCTGAACGGCCCTTCCATAAGCTAGGGTACTGTCCCATTCACCTCTACCCCATTGTGGACATTGGACTTTGTCTGTGGAACTGATGCGCTACAATGCTGAGAACTATATTGCCCCATCTGAACTAGTCCCAATTTTCCTCCATTTGGCCCATATCCCTCTAACCCATCACGGACCCACACCACCCTGGCCACGCTCTCATTTTACCCCTGCCATCGGGAAGAAGGTACAGGAGCCTGAAAACCATCTCCTCCAGGTTGAAGAACAGCTTCTTCCATATAACCATCAGGCTGTGGAACGCTACAAACACCAACTAAACTATGAACGGCACACTGGTCTTGCTGGCACTCGAACGCTGGTCTTTGGTTTTACACAGTGTTGTATTTTAGTCAGATTTGGTGAGCTTTCTTTTGTTGATGTGTTATCATGATCTGATCAGCCATGATCACATTGAATGGGGGTGCAGGCTGGAAGGGTCGAATGGCCTACTCCTGCACCTATTGTCTATGTTTCTATGGTTCTATCCATGAGCGCTGTGCTGCCAGGCCTGTGTAAGGCCTGTCCCACTTTCACGAGGTCTTTCACAAATTCTCCAGAGTTTTCCACTGATTCAAACTCGCAGAATGTCCGTCACGGGTCCGTAGGAGTTTGTGGATATATCGTAGCGGCTCGTTATGCCGACCGTAGATACTCGTGGCATCAGGTAGGTCGGGACGCTTTTTCCAGCCCGATGAAAAATGTCCACAAGTAAAAAATAGTCGGGATGAAAGAATTAGGTCGTGAAGGTGGGACAGGCCCTTTATGCTGCTGCAAGTATGAATGTCATTGTCCTGCAGTGTCACACTTGTGGCAATTCAACACTCGTCACGCTTGGCCCCTGAACCTTACACCACTGGTTTGGTGAAACTTCCTCTGTAGCCAAGATCACATTGCATGGCGGTGCTGGCTCGAAGGGCCGAATGGCCTACTCCTGCACCTATTGTCTATTGCCATGTCTTGGTCACATTAGCCAGTTGCAAGCAATGTTGACCACATCTCGATGAAGACTATACAGCGTGGAAACAGACCTTTCAGCCCAGCGAGTCCGCGCTGTCCAGCGATCACCCCGACTACCTGAAGGGGCTGCTCCTCAGGTTCTGGCTACATTTTAGCCCCACGCGCCTGATATTTGGGCACCCGGTACAGAGGGGGGAGGGGGGGGTCTCCCTGTCGGTCTGCTCCTGGGCTCGGTCAAGATGGCCATTTGCGGGTCCAGGCAGCGGGCGGTCGATGGTCGCACCAAACTGGAGAGAACCCACACTGTCACCGGGAGAACGCTCAAACTCCATACAGACAGCACCCGAGGTCAGGATCGAACCCAGGTCACCGGCGCTGTGGGGCAGCAACTCTACCGCTGCATCATTGTGTGAGGAGTAACTCAGCGGGTCAGGCAGCATCTGTGGAGAACATGGATAGGTGACGTTTCACAGAGTGCTGGAGTAACTCAGCGGGTCAGGCAGCATCTGTGGAGAACATGGATAGGTGACGTTTCACAGAGTGCTGGAGTAACTCAGCGGGTCAGGCAGCATCTGTGGAGAACATGGATAGGTGACGTTTCACAGAGTGCTGGAGTAACTCAGCGGGTCAGGCAGCATCTGTGGAGAACGCGGACCGCTGCTCAACTGTGCCTACTTGTTGACCATACCTGGACAAGGCTTCACTTGTGGGGCTTGAAGCTGGGTGCAGAGTGAAGGAGCCGGAGTCATAACTGGGTCATCGTGAAATATAATCGAGCAGTTTCAATTCAGCTCTCGTTGGCACGAGCTCACACCACAGGGCTGCCCGTAATTCAGTACTAATTGGCACTAATTTGGATGTGTCTCTCCTTAGACAAAAGGGTGTCGGGTGGGGGGGAGAAGAAAATGGTTCATTGATGGAGTAAGGGGCAGAGTGTGGGACATTGGGGTGAAGGCCTATTGTCTGAGCAGTGTCGGCGAAGCTTAATCCAACACGTAATGTGTGTTACATCTGACCCGCGACTGCTTAATGCTCCCAAACTGGTCGCAGAGAGTGAGGAAAAACGCTTTGTCACCTCATAAAAATCGATGAGCACCGAATTAGCATAAGTGCACATGAAAAAATAAAGTGATATGAAAATGACTTTTGTTTCTGGAATCCGATTCCAGCTGACAGCCACGGTGACGGGGAGAGATGGGGAATATTGTCCGCAAGTCACAGTGGTCTTGCTCACTGCTCCAGTGGCTGGGCAGGTCCATGTAGACAAGAACATCGGGATCCTTTGAGCGAAACTCAAAGCGCTGGAAGAACCCAGCGGGTCTCAATAGACAATAGACAATAGGTGCAGGAGTCGGCACAGAGTGCTGGAGTAACTCAGCGGGTCAGGCAGCATCTGTGGAGAACATGGATAGGTGACGTTTCACAGAGTGCTGGAGTAACTCAGCGGGTCAGGCAGCATCTGTGGAGAACATGGATAGGTGACGTTTCACAGAGTGCTGGAGTAACTCAGCGGGTCAGGCAGCATCTGTGGAGAACATGGATAGGTGACGTTTCACAGAGTGCTGGAGTAACTCAGCGGGTCAGGCAGCATCTGTGGAGAACATGGCTGGGTGACGTTTCACAGAGTGCTGGAGTAACTCAGCGGGTCAGGCAGCATCTGTGGAGAACATGGATAGGTGACGTTTCACAGAGTGCTGGAGTAACTCAGCGGGTCAGGCAGCATCTGTGGAGAACATGGATAGGTGACGTTTCACAGAGTGCTGGAGTAACTCAGCGGGTCAGGCAGCATCTGTGGAGAACATGGATAGGTGACGTTTCACAGAGTGCTGGAGTAACTCAGCGGGTCAGGCAGCATCTGTGGAGAACATGGATAGGTGACGTTTCACAGAGTGCTGGAGTAACTCAGCGGGTCAGGCAGCATCTGTGGAGAACATGGATAGGTGACGTTTAGGGTCTCGATCCACAGAGTTTCTCCAGCATTTTTGTCTAGTCTCAGTAAACTGTTCTCTTCCTTTCGTTCTGCTTACCTACAAAACATTTTTACAGTCTGTATTTATGTTTCTTTCTAGACTTCTTTCAGCTTTTGCATTCCCTTTCCATTGCCGGAGTCCGTCTCTGCCGAATCGTGAAACGTTGGCAACACTATGAGCCTCTTCCTGTTTGATCTGACACTATATTTATTTTCCTTTGACAACTATGGCTGGGACACTTCTGTTGGCCGTTTGTTTCTTCAAGGGATATCCATTTAGTTTAGTTTTTGTTTAGAGATACAGCCTTCGGCCCACCGAGTCCACACCGATCATGGAAGCATAGACAATAGGTGCAGGAGGAGGCCATTCAGCCCTTCGTGCCTGCACCGCCATTCAATATGATCATGGCTGATCGTCCACAATCAGTAGCCCGTTCCTGCCTTCTCCCCATATTCCTTGATTCAGTTAGGCCTAAGAGCTAAATCTACCTCTCTCTTGAATACATCCAGTGAATTGTCCTCCACTGCCTGTGGCAGAGAATTCCACAGACTCACAACTCTCTGGGTGAAAAAGTGTTTCCTCAGCTCTGTTCTAAATGGCTTGTCCCTTATTCTTAAACTGTGTGACTCCTGGTTCTGGACTCCCCCAACATCGGGAACATTTTTTCTGCATCTAGCATGTCTAATCCCTTGAGAATTTGATATGTTTCTGTAAGACCCCCTCTCATCCTTCTAAATTCCAGTGAATACAAGCCCAGCCACTCCATTCTCTCAGCATATGACAGTCCCGCCGTCCTGGGAACTAACCTGGTGAACCTATGCTGGGCTCCATCAATAGCAAGAATGTCCTTCCTTAAATTAGGAGACCAAAACTGGACACAATACGCCAGGTGTGGTCTCACCAGGGCCCTGTACAACTGCTGTTGTTACCGCTGTTGGGTTGAGTCCAGAACCAGGGGTCACAGTTTAAGAATAAGTGGTAGGCCATTTAGGACTGAGATGAGGACAAACTTTTTCACCCAGAGAGTTGTGAATCTGTGGAATTCTCTGCCACAGAAGGCAGTGGAGACCGATGATCTGGATGTTTTCAAGAGAGAGTTAGATTTAGCTCTTAGGGCTAACGGAATCAAGGGATATGGAGGAAAAAGCCTATCTGTAAGTTTCAATAAGGTCCCCCCCCCACTCATTCTTCTAAACTCCATCGACCTCCAGAGCACCCCATCACACACCCATGGCAAGCCCTCTCATCCTCTCACCAAAACAGCCTTGAGTCTAGGACTAGAGCTCACACTCAGAATTAAAGAACATCATTTTAGGGAGGAGATGAGGAGGAATTTCTTTAGTCAGAGGGTGGTGAATCTGTGGAATTGTTTGCCGCAGACGGCTGTGGAGGCCAAGTCAGTGGATATTTTTAAGGCAGAGATAGATAGATTCTTGATCAGTGCGGGTGTCAGGGTTTATGGGGAGAAGGCAGGAGAATGGGGTTAGGAGGGAGAGATAGAACAGCCGTGATTGAATGGCGGAGTAGACTCGACGGGCCGAATGGCCTAATTCTGCTCCTATCACTTCTGACCCGATGTGGTACACCCTCCGCAGATGCTGCCAGACCCACCGAGTTTCTCCAGCACTTTGTGTCTCGTGTTAGCCCGTGTTTCCCGTCTAGTTGAGCTAAACTGGTGATGGGGAATAATGAAAGTGGAGAGCACATCATTTATTGGCACAGAACACCAGATGACCTGAATATGAACTGCAAGATATCTCCCAGCAGGGATGATGATTGTTGAAACAAATGATTTTTGAAATATGTAATTGTAAATCAATTTGCTGTCTTTGTTCAGCAGAGAGGTCAGAGGTGGGAACATAACAGAATACATTAAGGAGATACTACAGGCTGTTAAAAATGTAAATAAACCCCACAGAATGAGTCTAGCGCTGAGTGTAGGGGCTTGTCTGATCAGATGGATCGCACAAACCAAAACAGGGACTGAATAACGCTGCACATTCATCAGTAATCTCACGCCAAGTACCCTCCCTCATAGCTCAACCACATGTGAGCTAAACAGACGTGTGTTTGGGAGAGAAATGGATTATAAATGATCGGACCCCTAGTCATCAAATGGAAGATTAATGCAATGTGGGAATTTATGCCTCACAGCGCCAGAGACCCGGGTTCCATCCTGACTACGGGTGCTGTCTGTGTGGAGTTTGTACGTTCTCCCCGTGACCTGCGTGGGTTTTCCTCCGGACGCTCCGGTTTCCTCCCACACTCCAAAGACGTGCAGGTATGTAGATTGAAGTCTGAAGTCTTGAAGAAGGATCTCGACCTGAAACGTCACCTGTTCCTTCTCTCCAGAGATGCTGCCTGACCCGCTGAGTTACTCCAGCACTCTGTGAAACGTCACCTATCCATGTTCTCCACAGATGCTGCCTGACCCGCTGAGTTACTCCAGCACTCTGTGAAACGTCAACTATCCATGTTCTCCACAGATGCTGCCTGACCCGCTGAGTTACTCCAGCACTCTGTGAAACGTCACCTATCCATGTTCTCCACAGATGCTGCCTGACCCGCTGAGTTACTCCAGCACTCTGTGAAACGTCACCTATCCATGTTCTCCACAGATGCTGCCTGACCCGCTGAGTTACTCCAGCTTTTTGTGTCTGCCTCAGGTTTGTAGGTTAATTGGCTTGGTATAATTGTAAATTGTGCCAAGTGTGTGTAGGATAGTGTCAGTGTGCGGGGATCGCTGGTCGGCACGGACTCGGTGGGCCGAAGGGCCTGTTTTCTCACTGTATCTTTAAACTAAATTAAACTGAACTAGAGTGTTGAAAGATAAAAAAGTATTGTCCATGTTGAGTGAAGATGATGAATATTATATATTCGTACAAAGCAAAGAATAACTGAGAGCTTTAGTATTATTTTTTGATGTTCAGTTTGCAAACCCTGAATGGCCTTGTGATTAGCTGCTGGGTGGAGTTGCCTCTCAGCTCAGTAATTACATCAGGTGGGTAAATTAGTGTGAAGTGGGGGGAACCTAACACAAGTAAATGCTAGACAGACACAAAAAGCTGGAGTCACTCAGCGGGTCAGGCAGCATCTCTGGAGAGAAGGAACAGGTGACGTTTCGGGTCGAGACGGGTTCGGGTCTGAAGAAGGGTCGCGACCCGAAACGTCACCCATTCCTTCTCTCTGGAGATGCTGCCTGACCCGCTGAGTTACTCCAGCATTTTGTGTCTAAGCCAGCATCTGCAGTTCCTTCCTGCACGAGTAAATGCTCACTTTCAGAAGGAGCTGCAGTTGGGCACTATGTCAGTGAAGATATCGTAGAGTGCATTCGAGGGCTCTCAGTAGCGGATATTTCTGCTTTAGCCACATTTCACCAGCACATTGATGTGATATACTGTAGGGTTCAATATGTTTCAACAACTTCCAACGTGGTGTCAGAAGTGGATTTGAACCCACACCTCCAGTCGTAGAACTGCAGATGCTGGTTTACATAAATGCTGGAGTAACTCAGCGGGTCAGGAAGCATCTGTGGAGAGAAGGAATGGGTGATGTTTCAGAGTGCTGGAGTAACTCAGCGGGTCAGGCAGCATTTGTGGAGAGAAGGAATGGGTGAAGTGCACGGGGTGATTGTTGGTCGGCGCGGATTCAGTGGGCTGAAGGGCCTGTTTCCGCGCTGTATCTCTAAACTCTATAGTTAGTGATAGGATGGACAATCAGACCATTATAGACAATAGACAATAAACAATAGGTGCAGGAGTAGGCCATTCGGCCCTTCGAGCCAGCACTGCCATACAATGTGATCATGGCTGATCATCCTCAATCAGTACCCCGTTCCTGCCTTCTCCCCATATCCCCTGACTCCGCTATTTTTAAGAGCCCTATCTAGCTCTCTCTTGAAAGTATCCAAAGAACCGGCCTCCACCGCCCTCTGAGGCAGAGAATTCCACAGACTCACCACTCTCTGTGAGAAAAAGTGTTTCCTCATCTCCGTTCTAAATGGCTTACCCCTTATTCTTAAACTGTGGGCCCTGGTACTGGACTCCCCCAACATCGGGAACATGTTTCCTGCCTCTAGCGTGTCCAAACCCTTAACAATCTTATATGTTTCAATGAGATCCCCTCTCAGCCTTCTAAACTCCAGAGTGTACAAGCCCAGCTGCCCCATTCTCGCAACATATGACAGTCCCGCCATCCCGGGAATTAACCTGGTGAACCTACGCTGCACTCCCGCAATAGCAAGAATGTCCTTCCTCAAATTAGGATGATGAAAATATCACCATCTGATTGGATAATCATAGAACATAGAACAGGACTGCGCAGGAACAGGCCATTCGGCCCATAATATCTGTGCTGACCATGATGTCAAGATCAACTCTTATATGCCTGCATGTGATCCATATCAATCCATTCCCTGCATATCCAAATGCGTATCTAAAAGTCATTAAAACGTCTCTTAAACATCACCATAGAAGTGTTTCCTCATCTCGGTCCTAAATGGCCTGCCCCTTATTCTTAAACTGTGTGGGCCCTTGTTCTGGACTCCCCCCCAACATGGGGAACATGTTTCCTGCATCTAGCCTGTCCAATCCCTTAAGAATTTTAAATGTTTCTGTAAGATCCAACGATCAGATCACGCAGGGAACAAAAAACCCCAATAACATTTTAATAACAAATCCCCCAGCAGTGGGACATGTGGAATGACCACATGATCTGTTGCCTCTGATCAACTTATTTTTGATTTTGATTTTGTTTGGGAATAATTTTACCCTGTAGCTGTAATGGAAAAAAAAATCTATTTGTTTCATTCTACAGATGATTGTTAAGCAGTAAAGAATTTCATCAGTCAGATGTGTAGGACGTTGGTGAGGCCACATTTAGAATATCGTGTTCAGTTCAGGGCACCGTGTTATAGGAAAGATGCTGTCAAGCTGGAAAGGGTCCAGAGGAGATTTACGAGGATGTTGCCAGGACTAGAGGGTGTGAGCTAAAGGGAGAGGTTGAGCAGGCTGGCTCTCTAATTCTTGGAGCGCAGGAGGATGAGGGGTGTCCAAGGTGTACAAAATCATGAGAGGAATAGATCGGGTAGACGCACAGACTCTTGCCCAGAGTTGGGGAATCGCGGACCAGAGGACTTTGTTTTAAGGTGAGGGGGGAAAGAATTAATAGAAATCTGAGGGGTACCTTTTTCACACAAGGGGTGGTGGGTGTATGGAACAAGCTGCCAGAGGAGGCAGTTGAGGCTGGGACTATCCCAACGTTTAAGAAACAGTTAGACAGGTACATGGAAAGGACAGGTTTGGAGGGATATGTACCAGATGTACCACTGGCTGTGGAAAAGCAATGGCAGAATGTCGTCTGACACAGGAGCCAATGAACCGTTCATCTCAGCCTTCGCTGCTCCAAGGAAACATAGAAATATAGAAACATAGAAAATAGGTGCAGGAATAGGCCATTCAGCCCTTTGAGCCAGCACCACCATTCAATATGATCATGGCTGATCATCCCCAATCAGTACCCCGTTCCTGCCTTCTCCCCATATCCCCTGACTCCGCTATCTTTAAGAGCCCTATCTAACTCTCTCTTGAAAGTATCCAGAGAACCGGCCTCCACCGACCTCTGAGGCAGAGAATTCCACAGACTCACAACTCTCTGGGTGAAGAAGTATTTCCTCGTCTCCGTTCTAAATGGCTTACCCCTTATTCCTAAACTGTGGCCCCTGGTTCTGGACTCCCCCAACATCGGGAACATGTTTCCTGCCTCTAACATGTCCAAACCCTTAACAATCTTATATGTTTCAATGAGATACTCTCTCATCCTTCTAAACTCCAGAGTGTACAAGCCCAGCCACTCCACTATCTCGGCATATGACAGTCCCACCATCCCGGGAATTAACCTCGTAAACCTACGCTGCACTCCCTCAACAGCAAGAATGTCCTTCCTCAAATTAGGGGACAAAAACTACACACAATACTCCAGGTGTGGTCTCACTAGGGCTCTGTACAACTGCAGATGGACCTCTTTGCTCCTATACTCGATTCCTCAAGGAGAACGATCTTCCCCCCTGACTCTCAGCACGACGAAGGGTCTCGACCTGAAACGTCACCCATACCTTCTCTCCAGAGATGTTGCCTGTCCCGCTGAGTTACTCCAGCATTGTGTGTCTATCTCAGAAGAATCCTAATGTCCCATTGCCCTGCATTAGGACAGGCGATGGATGACTTGCAATGCTCTCTTGAAGATTGCATTAAGCTTGGCTTCAATGTTATGGATTTAACTCTCCTGCATTAATAAATCACCAATAGGTAATGGCAATGATATGTTAATGAGAACACTCTCTAAACCACAGACAGAATCATCCTGGCCACAAACCAAACACGCTAGTCCTTCACTCCCGTACGAACCACCTTCAACTGACTCGCTTTTTAAACAGAATTAATTAGGAGATCTGGCTTCCCAAAATCCAGCTTCCCCCTTTCCTCAAATCGTTCAAAACTCCTGACTCAGTCTGAAGAAGGGTCTCGACCCGGAACGCCCCCCCCCATTCCTTCTCTCTGGAGATGCTGCCTGTCCCACTGAGTTACCCCAGCATTTTGTGTCTACCTTCAGTATGAACATTGACTTCTCTAACTTCAGATAGCCCTTGCTTTCCCTCTCTCTCCATCCCTCCCCCTTCCCAGTTCTCCCACCAGTCTGTCTGTCCCTGATTACATTCTATCTGTGTTTGCTTTGATGTAACCTTCTCCTCGCCTACACTGATCTAGTCTACATTTGCCTCGAACTTCATCTCTTTTGACCTCTTGCCCTTCCTTATCTCTGTGACTCCCTCTCCCCAGCTCTCAGTCTGAAGAAGGGTCTCACATGGTATGTGACAGCACGGTGGCGCAGCGGTAGAGTTGCTGCCTCTCACAGCGCCAGAGACCCGGGTTAGATCCTGACTACGGGTGCTGTCTGTACGGAGTTTGCACGTTCTCCTCGTGACCTGTGTGGGTTTTCTCCAGGTGCACTGGTTTCCTCCCACACTCCAAAGACGTGCAGGTTTTGTACATCTGAAAAAGGGTCTCGACCCGAAACATCACCCATTCCTTCTCTCCAGAGATGCTGCCTGACCCGCTGAGTTTCTCCAGCATTTTGTGTCTATCCCAGGTTTGTCGGTTAATTGGCTTGGTATAAATGTAAATTGTCCCTAGTGTGTGTAGGATGGTGTTAGTGAGCGGGGATCGCTGGTCGGCGCGGACTCGGTGGGCCGAAGGGCCTGTTTCCGCGCTGCATCTCTAAACTAAACTCAACTGAACCATACACGCACGCACTCAGTACATTGATGAACGATCTCCCATTATTGCATTAGTCATTATTTAGACCTGGATTTGAATGCAAGCTGAACACAAGCCATCTCAATAATTGGATCTTGCAACAAGACCATCTTTTATGTAGAGCGACCTCATCACTTAATTAGTTTACTTGACATGTTAATGACAGATTTGAAAATCATTCTTGAGGAACCATTGCGTCTAGTAATCTCCATTTATATAACGGATTGCTGTGTTGTAATATATACTGGCGCAGGTTGTGCCAAGAGTCAGGCCACTGCAAATATCCCTCTTGCTCCACAACATCACAGAGTAATTGATTTCAATCGCACTGGCCTTGAACTATATTCAAAGCTATGACGTTCTTAATGGAGATGGCTGCTAATCGCTGCATGTGATTCATCTTTGTATAAATCCTCTCTCAGAGTTTCGTGGACTAGAGCAGAGAAGCTTGCAATTCTATAGGAAAACTTTTTCACCCAGAGAGTTGTGAATCTGTGGAATTCTCTGCCACAGAAGACAGTGGAGGACAGTTCACTGGATGTTTTCAAGGGATAAAACTCTTATTGCGTCTTATCATATTTCATAGATAAGGCCCAATAAGGTTAAGGGTCTTATCGATACCCTTAGATAGGAGCTCTTGGGGCCAAGGGAATCATGGGATATGGGGAGAAGGCAGGAATGGGGTACTGATTGTGGATGATCCGCCATGATCATATTGAATGGCGGTGCTGGCTCGAAGGACTGAATGCATCCTGCATCTACAGTATTTTCTATGTTTCTATGTTTCTATGTTTCTGTTTGCAGACTATAAGTATTAACCATTTTAGTCCCAACCTGAAACGTCATCTGTCCATTCCCTCCACAGACCCGCCGATCATGTTGAGGCAGGAGTAAGCTGAATGGCCTTCTCCTGCATCTATTGTCCATGTTTATATGTTTCTATAGAACTTCAACACGGAGAACAGAGAAATGTGTTGGGGAAGTCTAACATGGGGAGGACCTACACAGTGAACGGTTGGGCTCTGGGGAGTGCTGTAGAGCAGAGGGACTCGCTGGACTTTAGAAGAATGAGGGGGGACCTCATTGAAAATTATCGAATCGTGAAAGGCTTGGACAGAGTGGATGTGGAGAGGATGTTTCCACTAGTGGGAGAGTCTAGGACCAGAGGTCACAGTCTCAGAATTAAAGGACGTTCTTTTAGGAAGGAGGAGGAGGAATTTCTTTAGTTAGAGGGTGGTGAATCTGTGGAATTCTTTGCCACAGAAGGCTGTGGAGGCCAAGTCAGTGGATATTTTTAAGGCAGAGATAGATAGATTCTTCATTAGTACGGGTGTCAGGGGTTATGGGGAGAAGGCAGGAGAATGGGGTTGGGATGGAGAGATAGATCTGCCATGATTGAATGGTGGAGTAGACTTGATGGGCCGAATGGCCATATTCTGGTCCTATCCTATGACCTTATGTGTGTTGTAGAGCAGAGGGATCTAGGAGTACAGGTGCTTGGTTCCTTGAAGGTGGAGACGCTGGAAGATAGGGTGGTCAATGAGGCACTTGGCACATTGGCCTTCATCACTCAGAGTATTCAGTATAGAAGTTGAGACTTCATCTTGCAGTGATATAAGACGTTGGTGAGGCTGAATTTATAAGATTGTGTTCAGTTCTGGGCACCAGTTATAGCAAAGATGGAAAGGCTACAGAGAATATTTACGAGGATGTTTCCAGGACTTGAGGGTCTGAGCTATAGGGAGAGGACCTAGTCAGCCTAGGTCATCCTGAGGTAGAGTCATAGAGTGATACAGCATGGAAACAGGCCCTTCGGCCCAACTTGCCCACACCAACCTACATGTCCCATCTACACTAGTCCCACCAGCCTGCGCTGGGTCCATATCCCTCTAAACCTGTCCTACCCATGTACCTGTCTAAATGGTTCTTAAACATTGGGACAGTCCCAGCCTCAACTACCTCCTCTGGCAGCTTGTTCCATACACCCACCACCCTCTGTGTGAAAAGGGGTGCAGCGGGTAGAGCTGCTGCCTCACAGCGCCAGAGACCCGGGTTCGATCCTGACCTTGAGTGCGTGGAGTTTGCACGTTCTCCCTATGACTGAGTGGGTTTTCTCCGGGTGCTCCGGTTTCCTCCCACATCCCAAGGACATCGGGTTTGTAGGTTAATCGGCCCTAGTGTGTAGGGAGTGGATGAGAAAGTGGGATAACATAGAACTAGTTTGAATAAGTGATCGATGGTCAGCATGGACCCAGTGGGCCGAAGGGCCTGTTTCCATGCTGTGTCTCCAAAAAGGGCTGGTTTAAGTCAGAAGAAAGATCTTGATCCAAAACGTCACCTATCCATGTTCTCCACAGATGCTGCCTGACCCGCTGAGTTACTCCAGCACTCTGTGAAACGTCACCTATCCATGTTCTCCACAGATGCTGCCTGACCCGCTGAGTTACTCCAGCGCTCTGTGTCTGTCTGTGTGTTAATTGCTGAGTTTCTGTTAGTTTGCTGTTCCCAGGAACATTTGTTTTAATTTCAGCGAGTACGTAGACTATTGTCTACTGGCACCAGGGACTTTGGCTAACTGGAGCACCGAACGATGAAGCCTTTCTCTTGCCCGGGGCTATATGAGTTGTCGACAGGCTGGGCCTGCATTATTCACAGGTTGAGTGAGGCTCTGGTGACTTTCGGGAAAACTTTAGGCAGTGTTTAATATTGAGTGTGTACTTTTGCACACCAGTCAATGAATTTAACGGCGGCACAGTGGCGCAGCGGGCAGAACCGCTGCCTCACAGCACTAGAGACCTGGGTTCAATCCTGACCTCGGCTGCTGTCTGTGTGTGGAGTTTGCACATTCTCCCTGTGACCATGTGGGTTTTCTCCGGGTGCTCCGGTTTCCTCCCACATCCCAAAGACATGCGGGTTTGTAGGTTAATCAACCCTAGTGTGTAGGGAGTGGATGAGAAAGTGGGATAACATAGAACTAGTGTGAACGGGTGATCGATGGTCAGCGCGGACTCGCTGGGCCAAAGGGCCTGTTTCCATGCTGTAGCTCTAGACCAACATCTTCGGGAAACAAGTGACATGAGAAGATACAAATAAGAAATGAATGCACGGAGCGGGAGTCGCGAGAGAGGTTGTTACAGAACTCTCATTGGAGAGAGGAGGAGAACTTCTTCAAAGTTGCCATTACCTGGGGGAAGTTTCACAGCTGGAGCAGACAGAATGTGTAGGCAGGAACTGCAGATGCTGGTTTACACTGAAGTATCTGCAGTTCCTTCCTATTCATTGTTTCTGCAGAGAAGCTGCCTGACCCGTTGAGTGACTCCAGCTTTTTGTGTCTATCTTCAATACATCTAAGGTCTGTTAGCTCAGTAAATTATTTCTGTTCAGTTTAGTTTAGTTTAGAGCTACAGCACGGAAACAGGCCCTTCGGCCCACCGCGTCCGCGCCGACCAGCGATCCCCGCACACTAACACTATCCTACACACACTGGGGGACAGTTTTACATTTATACCAAGCCAATTAATGTACAAACCCGCACGTCTTTGGAGTGTGGGAGGAAACCGGAGCACCCGGAGAAAACCCACGCAGGTCACGGGGAGAACGTGCAAACTCCGTACAGACAGCACCCGTAGCCGGGATTGAACCCGGGTCTCTGGTGCTGTGAGGCAGCAACTCTACCGCTGCGCCACCGTGCTGGACCCACAGGTGATCTTTTCCACTTGTAAGACGTTGTTCCTGTGTGGGGTACACAAAAAGCTGGAGAAACTCAGCGGGTGCAGCAGCATCTAAGGAGCGAAGGAGATAGGCGACGTTTCGGGTCGAGACCCTTCTTCAGACTGGACTGTTGTTCCTGTGTGTATGCCCAATGGATCTTGTCAAGAGAAAATACGTTAAGTACTTAAAGACCGCGCAATTTCATTATTTTGTTGGTATTCTTGGATCAACAGAGAAGGCATAGTCCATGTGAAGTGTTATCAATCATCATGTAACATCAGGAGAAATACTCAGGCAATTATGAGTGAGTACTCTTATTATACAATGTCTTTTCATGCCCTTTCTCCTGATTAGCTTGAAGAGTGTCAGATGAATAATGCATTGAATTAGTGTGAATGTGGGTAGCAGTGGTTGTCAGAGAGAGAGAGAGCGCTGGCTCTGGGGCGATTCCAGAGAATCATTGTTATTTGTTATCTTTTACACCAGAGAGTCTGTTAATAGGCACGGTGGCACAGCGGTAGAGTTGCTGCCTCACAGCGCCAGAGACCCGGGTTCCATCCCGACCACGGGTGCTGTTTGTGCGGAGTTTGCACGTTCTCCCCCGGGACCTGCGTGGGTTTTCTCCGAGATCTTTGGTTTCCCCCCACACTCCAAAGACATGCAGGTTTGCAGGTTAATTGGCTTAGGTGTAAGTGCAAACTGTCCCCAGTGTTAATGTGTGGGGATCGCTGGTCGGCACGGACCCGGTGGGCCGAAGGGCCTGTTTCTGCGCTGTATCTGTAAAATAAACCGAATAACTGAAGTATTTTTACTAAAGAAGGAGCTTGAAGGAGATTTTCCCTCATCCTGCAAGTTACTCTTCACACCAGCATTTGCCCTTGTCAGCTGGATCTCCCAGTAACTCCCCCTCCCATTCCCACACTGACCTTTCTGTCCTGGGCCTTCTCCATTGTCAGAGTGAGGCCCAGCTCAAATTGGAGGAACAGCACCTCATATTTGGCTTGGGCAGCTCACACCCCAGCGGTGTGAACATTGGCTTCTCTAACTTAATGTAACCCTTTGCTTTCCCTCTCTCTCCATCCCCTCCGCCACCCAAGTTGTTGTACTAGCTTCAAGGTCGCTTTGTTGAGTCTCATTGTTTGCAACTGGTTTTCACCCAGCCCACAGCTAACAAAGTTTCCTTTATCATCGTCACCTTTTTGCATATCTTTCAGTCATTTGTGCTGTATCTCTCCATCACCGTCTATATCTCCCGTTCCCCTCTCCCCTGACTCTCAGTCTGAAGAAGGGTTTTGACCTGAAACGTCACCCGTTCCTTCTCTCCAGAGATGCTGCCTGTCTTTGTGTGTTTTAATGTTTGTTTTTCATCTGGGGAATGTCACCTCTTACAGTTGCCAACATTTATTGTGTGTGTGTGTGTGGTGTTCATGTGTGAGTGTGTATGTGTGTGTGTGTATGTGTGTGTGTATGTGTGAGTGTGTGTATGTGCGTGTGTGTATGTGCGTGTGTGAGTGTGTGTATGTGCGTGTGTGAGTGTGTGTATGTGCGTGTGTGAGTGTGTGTATGTGCGTGTGTGAGTGTGTGTGTGAGTGTGTGTATGTGCGTGTGCATGTGTGTGTATGTGCATGTGTGCATGTGAGTATGTGTAAATGTGTGTGTGTGTGTGTGCGTGTGCGTGTGAATGTGTGTGCGTGCGTGTGTCAGTCTGTGCATGCGGGTGCGCATGTGTGTGTGCACGAGCGTGCGTGAGTGCTGAGCGGGTGTGTGCGTGAGTATGTGTGTGTCTGTGTCTGTGTGAGTGTGTGAGTGTGTGTGTGTGTATGTGTGTGCGTGTGAATGTGTGTGCACGCGCGTGTCAGTCTGTGCATGCGGGTGTGCATGTGTGTGAGTGTGTGAGTATGTGTGTGTCTGTGTGAGTGTGTGTGCGTATGCGTGTGAATGTGTGTGCACGCGCGTGTCAGTCTGTGCATGCGGGTGTGCATGTGTGTGAGTGTGTGAGTGTGTGAGTGTGTGAGTGTGTGAGTATGTGTGTGAGTGTGTGAGTGCACAGACCAGCTAAGGTAAAGGTTTGCAGAAACCTGCAACAATGTGATTTGCTTCATCTTTCTCCTTCTTCTTCTATTCCCATTTCTCCCGCCACAGTTAATGAAAACATGAAATGTAATAATGGTCGGAATAAGTAAGTACTTTAATAAGAAGATCTTTATTCCCAATGTCAGCAGAGGTGGTGTTTGGAGAATTGTAACAGGGAGTGACGGCTTTCTGTCGGGAGCCAGGAAAAGAGTGAGGTAGTGAGGAAACGGTTTCAGTGCGGCTCAGTTTATTGTCACGTGTACCGCGGTGCAGTCAGAAGCTTTTGTTGCGAGTTGACCAGTCAGCGGAAAAGACAAGTGAGCCATTCACAGTGTACAGATACGTGAACAGGGATACCTCCAAAGCCGTGCGGGTTTATAGCTTAATCATCCTGTGTAAATTGCCCCTAGTGTGTAGGGGCTGGATAACATACAACTAGCGTGAACAGGTGACCGATGGTTGGTGTGGAATCGATCGGCCAAAGGGTCTAGATCCGAAACGTCACCCATTCCTGCTCTCCAGAGATGCTGCCTGTCCCGCTGAGTTACTCCAGCTTTTTGTGTCTCTCTTCCAATTCTGGAGGACTGGCTCTAATGTGATCCACAAGAAGATAAAATATGAAAAAGTGTATCCATCATCAGTTTAGTTTAGAGCTACAGCGCGGAAACAGGCCCTTCGGCCCACCGAGTCCGCGCCGACCAGCGATCCCCGCACACTAACACTATCCTACACACACTGGGGATATTTTACATTTACACCAAGCCAGTTAACCTACAAACCTGCACGTCTTTGGAGTGTGGGAGGAAACCGGAGCACCCGGAGAAAACCCACGCAGATCACGGGGAGAACGTGCAAACTCCGTAAAGACAGCACCCGTGGTCAGGATGGAACCCGGGTCTCTGGCGCTGTGAGGCAGCAACTCTACCGCTGCGCCACCGTGCCGCACTCTCATTGCGAGCGGGAATATTTGGCTAAATCTGGGCCGAGTCGTTGCGAGTATGTTTTCTTTATTTTTTTTTAATTTTTAAGAAAAAGAATAGAGAGAAAAAGAGTGAAATGTGAAAAGAGTTGTGATGGTGAAGGAGCGTGCCAAAGGGGAGCAGAAACCCTTGGTCAAAGAATTAGAAAAGGGGATGAGAGATAGACCCTCAAAAAAGAACAAAAAACGAATAAAAGCCAGTTATGATGTTATATATATCATGCAAAAGGAATCCACCACCTCGATAGTTTTCCATCCCCCCTCCCAAGGCCCGAGGGACTCCTGCACCCTATCTGTGTAGCAAGTATGTTTTGACACAGTGCCTAGACTGAAATCCCTGGCATACATTGAACTGATTTATTTTCTCAGAGCAACAAGTTGAAATAAATGCCACAATATTAAATTCAAAACACTATGACTGATGCTGCAAATTATTTAATAATCTGGCATGAAAAATCGCAATTCATTTTCCTTTGCGTCCTTATGTTAGAACAATAATGATGAAGTATAGCTGCCTTGCAGCACACTGTTGAATTACATCAGCCCAGGTGCTTGTCTTCAGTCAGTATCTAGTATGCTGGACATGAGAGGGGTCATTGGGGAAGGTTGACTTAGACTCATAGAGTGATACAGCATGGTAACAGGCCCTTCGGCCCATCTTGCCCACACTGGCCAACAATGTCCCAGCTACACTAGTCCCACCTGCCTGCACTTGGTCCATATCCCTCCAAACCTGTCTTATCCATGTACCTGTCTAACTGTTTCTTAAACGTTGGGATAGTCCCAGCCTCAACTACCTCCTCTGGCAGCTTGTTCCATAAACCCACCACCCTCTGTGTGGAAAACGTTACCCCTCAGATTCCTATGTTTAAGAAAGTACTGCAGATGGTGCAGATGCGGTAGAGTTGCTGCCTCACAGTGGCAGAGACCCGAGTTCCATCCTGCCTACGGGTGCTGTCTGTACGGAGTTTGCACGTTCTCCCCGTGAGCTGCGTGGGATCTTTGGTTTCCTCCCACAAATTCAACCAAAGACGTGCAGGTTTGTAGGTTAATTGGCTTGGGTAAAATGGTGAAATTGTCCCTAGTGTGTGTAGGATAGTGTTAGTGTGCGGGGATCGCTGGTCGGCGCGGACCCAAGGCCCTGTATCCGCACAGAGATAGATAGATCCTTGATTAGTATGGGTGTGGGGGTTACGAAGAGAGTGGGGTTGAGAGGGGAAGATAGATCAGCCATATTGAATGGTGGAGTAGACTTGATGGGCTGAATGGCCTAATTCTGCTCCTATCACTTATGTACTTATGAACTCAACCGAATGCCTTCTCTCCATCAGGGCACTCTCTGACGTGGAGGTGTTCAGTGCCATTGTGCTTCATTCTGTTATACAGAGACTGAGCCACAACACAGATGGCCACAGAGGGAAGCTTTAGTTTAGCATTGTTTATTGTCACGTGTACCGAGGTACTGGAAAAGCTTTTGTTGTGTGCTAACCAGTCAGTGGAAAGACAATACATGATTACAATCGAGCCGTCCACAGTGTACAGATACACGATAAGGGCATAGCGTTCAGTGCAAGGTAAAGCCAGCAAAGTCTGATCAAGGATAGTCCGAGGGTCACCAGTGAGGTAGATAGTAGTTCAGTACTGCTCTCTGGTTGTGGTAGGATGGTTCAGTCCCTGATAACAGCTGGGTAGAAACTGTCGCTGAATCTGGAGGTGTGCATTCGTTTTCACACTTCTGTACCTCTTGCCCAATGGGAGAGGGGGGAAGAGAGAGAAGCTATGATAACCTAGCAGGCTCCTATTAGACTGTGGCATGATATCTAGGTAATTAACTGAATTGTATAGAAAATAGACAATAGGTGCAGGAGTAGGCCATTCGGCCCTTCGAGCCAGCACCGCCATTCAATGTGATCATGGCTGACCATCCCCAATCAGTTCCCCGTTCCTGCCTTCTCCCCATATCCCCTGACTCCGCTTCCTTTGAGAGGCCTATCTAGCTCCGGAGCATAGGAAAGACTTGGCTTGGCAACTGTGACCAGTGTACACACCAGATAATCAATACAATAATAATTGTAGTGAATGCAAGCAAGGTTGGAGCTGATCAATATCTCACATCTGTTGTAATTACTATGCCTTTTGTCAATCTCGCATCTGTCATTGCACCCAATGTAAGTAAAACCAATCCTAAAATGTACAAATACACAAAAGATAACAGCGGCGTAAGAACTATTTTTCCATCTTCTCTGAGCATACCGATCAAATAATACAAAGAAGAGTAAAAATCCTTACTTTACACGCAATACAATTCATCTTTAGTTCATAAGGCCATGAGGGATAGCTGAATTAGGCCATTTGGCCCATCAAGTCTACTCCGCCATTTAATCATGGCTGATCTATCTCTCCCTCCTAACCCCATTCTCCTGCCTTCTCCCCGTAACCTCTGACACCCGTACTAATCAAGAATCCATCTATCTCTGGCTTAAAAATATCCACTGACTTGGCCTCCACAGCCGTCTGTGGCAAAGAATTCCACAGATTCACCATCCTCTGACTAAAGAAATTCCTCCTCATCTCCTTCCTAAAGGAACGTCCTTTAATTCTGAGGCTGTGACCTCTGGTCCTAGACTCTCCCACTAGTGGAAACATCCTCTCCACATCCACTCTATCTAGGCCTTTCACTATTCTGTACGTTTCAATGAGGTTCCCCCTCATCCTTCTAAACTCCAGCGAGTACAGGCCCAGTGCCGACAAACGCTCATCATATGTTAACCCACTCAAAGTGTTTTGTTGCAAAATATTATTATTTTTAACTGTATTGACCTTTTTCAGTTTATTATGTTACGTGTGAGTACTGTGTTTACAGACCTGTTTAACTGCTGAAAGTACGAGCTTCATAGTTCTGTTTTTGGTACATATGACAGTTAAACACACTTGGCTCTTGACACTTGAAGTCCTGAAATCCATAACAAACACATTTTTTTTACAATAATGCCCTGCCAATTTGTGTTGATTCGTTTGAAAGAATTTGCTTTCAAATGTAAACACCATACTTAATCAGGGCCGGCACGGTGGCGCAGCGGTAGAGTTGCTGCCTCACAGCGCCAGAGACCCGGGTTCCATCCTGACCACGGGTGCTGTCTGTACAGAGTTTGCACGTTCTCCCCGCTTTCGCTGAGAGCGTCGCTTTCCTCCCACACTCCAAAGGCGTGCGGGTTTGTCGGTTAACTGACTTGGTATAAATATACATTATCCCTAGTGTGTGTAGGATAGTGTTAGTGTGTGGGGATCGCTGGTCAGCACGGACTCGGTGGGCCGAAGGGCCTGTGTCCGCGCTGTAACTCTAAACTAAACTAAGCTTCTGATTTGAAGACTTGCCTAGGTTGGTCTATCAGCAAGGATTGAGAAAGGGGCTGGCCTGCTGTGTGTTGATGTTGTCGAGTCTCACTGTGCAGTGTTCAGTGATACAGTGCATATTTAGTTCTTTAAGGGCCTGTCCCACTTGGGTGTCATTTGCGTGTAATTTACGCAACATCATTTACGCGTTACGGCGCATTATGCGCGCGTGGTGCGTGGTGACGTAGGCAGTGACGTGCGGTCACCTGCGTGCCACCTGTGTGACGCGCAAATGACGCCCAGGTGGGACAGGCCCTTTAGAGATACAGCGCGGAAACAGGCCCTTCGGCCCACCGAGTCCGCACCGACCAGCGATCCCCGCACACTGACACTATCCTACACACACTAGGGATAATTTACATTTACACCAAGCCAAGCCTACAAACCTGCACGTCTTTGGAGTGTGGGAGGAAACCGGAGCACCCGGAGAAAACCCACGCAGGTCACGGGGAGAACGTACAAACTCCGTACAGACAGCACCCGTGGTCGGGATGGAACCCGGGCCTCTGGCGCTGTGAGGCAGCGACTCTACCGCTGCACCACCGTGCCTGCCCTGTGTGTTGATGTTACAAGTCTGCCTGAGCCCAGATACACTGTTCTGCAGCGTGCCACTGGGGAGCAGTGTGGCTCTGGCTTTGCACAGGACACCAGTATTCTCTCACTCACTCACCGCGGTGACTGGGTCTCCCCGCGCCCAGCCTGCTAAAAGCTACAGAAGTGGGAAAACTCAGGGACAGTTTCTTCCCAGCTGTTATCAGGCAACTGAACCATCCTACCGCAACCAGAGAGCAGCGCTGAACTACTATCTACCTCATTGGTGACCCTCGCACTATCCTTGATCGAACTTTGCTGGCTTTACCTTGCACTAAACGTTATTCCTTTATCCTGTATCCGTACACTGTGGACGGCTCGATTGTAATCATGTATTGTCTTTCCGCTGACAGACACAGAGTGCTGGAGTAACTCAGCGGATCAGGCAGCATCTGTGGAGAACATGGATAGGTGACGTTTCACAGAGTGCTGGAGTAACTCAGCGGGTCAGGCAGCATCTGTGGAGAACATGGATAGGTGACGTTTCACAGAGTGCTGGAGTTACTCAGCGGGTCAGGCAGCATCTGTGGAGAACATGGATAGGTGACGTTTCACAGAGGGCTTGTATACAAAAACAGGGATGTAACGCTGAGGCTCTATAAGGCGCTGGTCAGGCCACATTTGGAATATTGTGAGCAATTTTGGGCCCCATATCTGAGGAGGGATGTGCCGGCTCTGGAGAGGGTCCAGAGAAGGTTTACAAGAACAATCCCAGGAATGAGTGGGTTAACATATGATGAGCGTTTGTCGGCGCTGGGCCTGTACTTGCTGGAGTTTAGAAGGACGAGGGGAACCTCATTGATACATAGACAATAGGTGCAGGAGTAGGCCATTCGGCCCTTTGAGCCATTCAGTATGCACACCAACTTTCAGTGACTGATGTACAAGGACACCCAGGTTTCACTGCACCTCCCCCTTGCCTAACCTAACCCCATTGAGATAATAATCTGCCCCCTTGTTTTTGCCGCCTCAGTGGATAACCTCACATTTATCTATATTATACTGCATCTGCCACGCATCTGCCCACTCACTCAACCTGCCCAGGTCACCCTGCAACCTCCTAACATCCTCTTCACAGTTCACACTGCCACCCAGCTTTGTGTCATCCGCAAACTTGCTAGTGTTGCTCCTAATTCCCTTTTCCAAATCATTAATATATATGGTAAACAGTTGCGGCCCCAACACCGAGCCTTGCGGCACTCCACTCGCCACTGCCTGCCATTCTGAAAAGGACCCATTCACTGCTACTCTTTGCTTCCGGTCTGCCAACCAATTTTCTCTCCATGTCAACACCCTACCCCAATACCATGTGCTCTAATTTTAGTCACCAGTCTCCCGTGTGGGACCTTATCAAAGGCTTTCTGAAAGTCTAGGTACACCACATCCACTGGCTCCCCTTCATCCATTTTACTTGTCACATCCTCAAAAATTTCCAGAAGCTTAGTCAAGCATGATTTCCCTTTCATAAATCCATGTTGACTTGGACTAATCCTTTTACTGCTATCCAAATGCCCCATTATTACCTCTTTAATAATTGACTCCAGCATCTTTCCCACCACCGAAGTCAGGCTAACTGGTCTGTAATTCCCTGTTTTCTCTCTCACTCCTTTCTTGAAAAGTGGGATAACATTAGCTATCCTCCAATCCACAGGAACTGATCCTGAACCATTGAACATTGGAAAATGATCATCAATGCGTCCACTATTTCTAGAGCCACCTCCCTGAGGACCCTGGGATGCAGACCATCAGGCCCAGGGGATTTATCATCCTACAGTTCCATTAGCCTACCCAATACTATTTCTCGCCTAATGAAAATTTCTTTCAGTTCCTCTACTCCCTTAGATCCTCTGTCCTCCAGTACATCTGGGAGATTGTTTGTGTCCTCCTTAGTGAAGACAGATCCAAAGTACTCCTGCACCTATTGTCTATTGTCTATAGTCAGAGGGTGGTGAATCTGTGGGATTCTTTGCCACAGAAGGCTGTGGACGCTGTCAATGGTTATTTTTAAGGCAGATATAGATAGAATCTTAATTAGTACGGCTGTCTTTCCCTCTTTTAGTTTAATTTAGTTTAGAGATACAGTACGGAAACAGGCCCTTCGGCCCACCGGGTCCGTGCCGACCAGCGATCCCCGCACACTAACACTATCCTACACCCACTAGCGACAATTTTTACATTTACACCAAGCCGATTAACCTACAAACCTGCAAGTCTTTGGAGTGTGGGAGGAACGAAGATCTCGGAGAAAACCCACGCAGATCACGGGGAGAACGTGCAAACTCCGTACAGACAGTACTCATAGTTGGGATGGAACCCGGGTCTCTGGCGCTGTGCGGCAGCAACTCTACCGCTGCGCCACCGTGATCCCCCCACTATCACCCCCTCTACCTGGAAGGCTGGGGTTTTTGTAGACTGCAGGCTGACAAGGTTCAAGTGACCAACCAACATCAGCTAATTGGCCCCAGCGGTGACCACTGATGCTGTAGACTGGCCTCTCCTGGTCAGTCAGCCAGTGAAGGACATTATTGCCATAGAGGGAGTGCAGAGAAGTTTCACCAGACTGATTCCTGGGATGTCAGGACTGTCTTATGAAGAAAGACTGGATAGACTCGGTTTATACTCTCTAGAATTTAGGAGATTGAGAGGGGATCTTATAGAAACTTACAAAATTCTTAAGGGGTTGGACAGGCTAGATGCAGGAAGATTGTTCCCGATGTTGGGGAGGTCCAGAACAAGGGGCCACAGCTTAAGGATAAGGGGGAAATCCTTTAGGACCGAGATGAGAAGGACTTTTTTCACACAAAGAGTGGTGAATCTCTGGAACTCTCTGCCACAGAAGGTAGTTGAGGCCAGTTCATTGGCTATATTTAAGAGGGAGTTAGATGTGGCCCTTGTGCCTAAGGGGATCAGAGGGTATGGAGAGAAGGCAGGTACGGGATACTGAGTTGGATGATCAGCCATGATCATATTGAATGGCGGTGCAGGCTCGAAGGGCCAAATGGCCTACTCCTGCACCTAATTTCTATATTTCTGTGTTTCTATGAAAGGGATCAAGTGACCTCCAAGGGTGAGGGCACATGACATTTCATACAAGCATCAAACTCCAGTCCAATAGGTGGAGCAAAGGGGAAGATACAGAGTGCAGAATATAGTTCTCAGCATTGTAGCGCATTAGTTCCACAGACAAAGTCCAATGTCCACAATGGGGTAGAGGTGAATGGGACAGTGCCCTAGCTTATGGAAGGGCCGTTCAGAAGCCTGATAACAGAGGGGAAGAAGCTGTTCCTGAGTCTGGTGGTGTGGGGCTTTCAAGCTTCTGTACCTTCTGCCGGACGGGAGCGGGGAGAAGAAGGAATGACCGGGGTGGGACAGGGACACGTCTGTGATGGTGTCGGCTGCTTCACCGAGGCAGCGTGGAGTGTAGATGGAGTCGATGGTGGGGAGTGTGGTCTGTGTGTGACGGACTGGGCTACATCTAGAACTCTGGTGGTGCCTTTAAGATATGAAAACCAGAGACAGAAAGGGCAGCTGGCTTGTACTGTTAATCACCGGGCTAACCATCCAGTGTGGACGCTGCTCGCTGCGTTTTAACACGGCCTCTGTAAGTGATGGGATTATTGACCAATAATTCAGTTCCTCATACTTGAATTGCTGTGTGAGGGAAAAAAAGACTTATTATCTTTCAAATCCCTGCCGGGACTTTACAAATCATTCTGCAGTTAATGAAGCATTTTCAAAGTGCATTCATTACTGATATGTGGGAGGTGCAGCAGGTAATTAGTGCCCAGCACGTTGCAAAACACACCTGATTGTACCTGAAGGATGGGTCCCGACCGGAAACGTCACCTGTCCATCCCTTCCTGACCCGTTGAGTTCCCCCAGCACTTTGTGCCTTTCACCAGCGTGTGATAGCGACTAATTAGGGTGTCACAGTGGCGCAGCGGGTGGAACTGCTGCCTCACAGCACCAGACACACAAGTTCGGTGCTGACTGTGCGGAGTTTGCACGTTCTACCTCGTGACTGCGAGTGTTCTTTCCTCCGGCTGCTCCAGTTTTCTCTCACGTCCCAAAGACGTGTGGGTTTGTAGGTTAATCGGCCCTCTGTAAACTGCCCCCTAATGTGTAGGGAGTGGATGAGAAAGTGGGATAACACAGAACATCTGTGTAGGAAGGAACTGCAGATGTTGGTTTTCACTGAAGATAGACACAGAGTGCTGGAGTAACTCAGCGGGTCAGGCAGCATCTGTGGAGAACATGGATAGGTGACGTTTCACAGAGTGCTGGAGTAACTCAGCGGGTCAGGCAGCATCTGTGGAGAACATGGATAGGTGACGTTTCACAGAGTGCTGGAGTAACTCAGCGAGTCAGGCAGCATCTGTGGAGAACATGGATAGGTGACGTTTCACAGAGTGCTGGAGTAACTCAGCGAGTCAGGCAGCATCTGTGGAGAACATGGATAGGTGACGTTTCACAGAGTGCTGGAGTAACTCAGCGGGTGGGTCAGGCAGCATCTGTGGAGAACATGGATAGGTGACGTTTCACAGAGTGCTGGAGTAACTCAGCGGGTGGGTCAGGCAGCATCTGTGGAGAACATGGATAGGTGACGTTTCACAGAGTGCTGGAGTAACTCAGCGGGTCAGGCAGCATCTGTGGAGAACATGGATAGACCGGTTCTCTGGATATTTTCAAGAGAGAGCTAGATAGGGCTAGATACCCATTGATAAAATTCCTCTCAGAGGCCCTGACAAGGTCTTCTCTCGACCCGCTGCCCTGTGCTTCATCGAGACAATAGGTGCAGGAGTAGGCCATTCGGCCCTTCGAGCCAGCACCACCTTTCAATGTGATCATGGCTGACCATCCCCAATCTGTACCCCGTTCCTGCCTTCTCCCCATATCCCCTGACTCCTCTATCTTTAAGAGCCCTATCTAGCTCTCTCTTGAAAGTATCCAGAGAACCGGCCTCCACCGCCCTCTGAGGCAGAGAATTCCACAGACTCACAACTCTCTGTGAGAAAAAGTGTTTCCTCATCTCCGTTCTAAATGGCTTACGCCTTATTCCTAAATTGTGGCCCCTGGTTCTGGACTCCCCCAACATCGGGAACATGTTTCCTGCCTCTAGCGTGTCCAAACAACCCTTAACAACCTTATACGTTTCAATAATTGAAATCATTTGCTGTGTCGCTCTTCCAGGGAGATGCTAAATGCATTTCGTTGTCTCTGTACTGTACACTGACAATGACAATTAAAATTGAATCTGAATCTGAATCTGAATCTGAATAAGATATCCTCTCATCCTTCTAAATCCAGAGTGTACAAGCCTGGTGTGTGAGTCGACCCCAGTCAATGTTCCACCTGCACAGAGCGGACCGCCAAGCGAAGGTAGCGGGGAAATCAAGAGGCGGTGGAATATGCACCGCGTCGGTCCCTCGTACGTCGACATACTCGGCTAATACACTGATTCTGATTCTGATAATTGTCAGCAGGGAGAAGGCATCAGACGAACAAACTCTTCCCCTCTCAATAAAGTCTAGCGATCACATTCAGTGTTCCCAACGTTGAATACTCACACAAAAACCACTCGAGAGTTGACGATCTTACCCCGATAATACATCATGGTCATTAATAATGTATGAATAATAATGATAATGTTATGATTAATGTTATTTAACTGATGATGCTACAGCAATAATATAATCTGCTTAATAATGCATAAATGACAAAAATAATATTATCATTGTGGATATACTCTATGAATAATTCATAGTTTTTAACTTTACATACATTTTGGCTTTTTTAATATTTGTTTTGATGAATGATGCTGTGGTCTAGCTTATTAATAATACTTTGACAAGCGCCTAGTAGATGGTCTTCAACTTAGCATTGGCTTATTATACACGTTCCAAAGATCGATCTTTATTTTGGACTCTTGAGATGCTGCCTGACCCGCTGAGTTACTCCAGCACTTTGTGCCTTTTTTTTTGCAAACCAGCATCTTCAGTTCTACACAAAGTGTCCCTGGGAGCCGCACGGGCCCAAGCAACCGCGGCGCCGCCGACCGGAGCGACGACAGACGACCAGAATGCGCCCCGGCAGACCCAACTCACCCCACAGGCCTCCCAGGGGACTGCAGAGAAGCCGGGCGATGAATCTTGCCTAGGTCTAAGGAGCCTCGGCGGCAGCGATGGGAGCCTCGACAGCAACAGGAGCCTCGACGGCAACAGGAGCCTCGACAGCAACAGGAGCCTCGACGGCAACAGGAGCCTCGACAGCAACAGGAGCCTCGACGGCAACAGGAGCCTCGACAGCAACAGGAGCCTCGACAACAACAGGAGCCTCGACAACAGGAGCCTCGACAACAACAGGAGCCTCGACAACAGGAGCCTCGACGGCAACAGGAGCCTCGACGACAACAGGAGCCTCGACGACAACAGGAGCCTCGACGACAACAGGAGCCTCGACGACAACAGGAGCCTCGACGACAACAGGAGCCTCGACGACAACAGGAGCCTCGACGACAACAGGAGCCTCGACAACAACAGGAGCCTCGACAACAACAGGAGCCTCGACAACAGGAGCCTCGACGGCAACAGGAGCCTCGACGACAACAGGAGCCTCGACGACAACAGGAGCCTCGACGACAACAGGAGCCTCGACGACAACAGGAGCCTCGACGACAACAGGAGCCTCGACGACAACAGGAGCCTCGACGACAACAGGAGCCTCGACGACAACAGGAGCCTTGACGACAACAGGAGCCTCGACGGCAACAGGAGCCTCGACGACAACAGGAGCCTCGACGACAACAGGAGCTTCGACGACAACAGGAGCCTCGACGGCAACAGGAGGCTCGACGACAACAGGAGCCTCGATGACAACAGGAGCCTCGACGGTGGTGAAACATGAGGGGGTGAGGGGACGGGGAAGACAATGGGGACCGGGCGTGGGGGTCTGCCGTGAGGGATGGTGGGAGAACAAAGGGTGACCCTTTGTGGGGGGGGGCACTCTAGTTTAGAATCCTCTGTCCAGGGGATATCTCTGTGTTTGTTCATTTCTTCCCGTGAAGGCGTTGTGCACACGGTCGCCAGACAACAGCCGCTTGGCTTTTTCTTTGTGTTTTCACTTTTAACTTAGTTTTTATTTCACGTTTCCGTGTAAACTTGTTGTGTTGTAACTGTCGGCAGAACAATCTCCCTCTGGGGATGAATCACGTTTTATCGAATGATATCGTACTGCGGACAATTTACTAAGCCGATGAACCTACCAACCTGCACGTCTTTGGAGTGGGGGGCAAACTGAAGATCGCGGAGGAAACCCACGCAGGTCACGGGGAGAATGTGCAAACTCCGTACAGACAGCACCTGTAGTCGGGATGGAACCCGGGTCTCTGGCGCTGTGAGGCAGCAACTCTACCGCTGCGCCACCGTGCTGCCACTAACCACTGGGTATTCTAGCTTTCTCCCCCCCTGCTACAATCAGTCTCCACCCTAAAGATTGTCTGTCCATTCATTCCACAGATACTGCCTGACCCGCTGGGTTCCTCCAGTATTTTGTGTTTTGATCAGGATTCCAGCATCTGCAGTTCCTTTTGTCACTATGGTTAGACACCGAGTGCTAGAGTAACTCAGCGGGTCAGGCAGCATCTGTGGAGAACATGGATAGGTGACGTTTCACAGAGTGCTGGAGTAACTCAGCGGGTCAGGCAGCATCTGTGGAGAACATGGATAGGTGACGTTTCACAGAGTGCTGGAGTAACTCAGCGGGTCAGGCAGCATCTGTGGAGAACATGGATAGGTGACGTTTCACAGAGTGCTGGAGTAACTCAGCGGGTCAGGCAGCATCTGTGGAGAACATGGATAGGTGACATTTTGGGTCAGAAACACCCTTTTTTCACCCAGAGGGTGGTGGGTGTATGGAACGAGCTGCCAGAGGAGGTAGTTGAGGCGGGTAATATCACAACATTTAAAAATTATTTGGACAGGTCCATGGATCGGATAGGTTTGGAGGGATATGGGCCATACACGGGCGGGTGGGACATGTTGACCAGCATGGGCAAGTTGGGCTGAAGGGCCTGTTTCCACGCTCTATGACTCTTCTTCTCTATGACCCTTCTTCAGAGTCCAAAGAAGAGTCGTGACCCGAAACGTCACCTGTCCATTTTCCCCAGAGAAACATACCTCCAGAAGTGAAAGCGTTAAGTCCAAACTATCCCACTCAGCACAATGATTAGATTGTCTGGCTTCACCTTGCGAACGCCTTGTACACCTCCAGTCGTCAGATGCACAGTGACAAGGTTATGGAACGCAGTCAACAGCCATTTAGAACGCAATATTTCAGACCACTGCCACTTAATCTCACTGGCCCACTCAGGTTGGGGACATGTACTTGGTGTGCGGTGATTACTCTATGAGTTTTTAATCACCTCGTGATGGCTGCATCTACGGAGATGTTGGCACCTTATTTATCGCCAAATGGACAGCAAGGTGGAACAGGAGACTACCACGTGGGATTACTCACCAGTCATTGAAACTTTTCTGTCATTGCGAAGGTGATGCCATTAATGGGGACTACGATCAAGGACAGTCACTGAGTCTGGAGAAGATCGACTGTGTGCAACTCGTTAGAGGGGCCCGGCTTCTCGTGACGCTTCCAGTCTGGAGCAACCAGGGAGAGTTCTGTGGGGGCCTTGATCGAGAAACTGCTCCCCAAAATGCCCCCGCCATTGGCTTGGTTAGATTAGTTTTGGAGTTGCTGCTACATTCCACGTGCAAATCACAAACATCACGTTTGCCTTGAACCAATCTGGGCAGTCACGGTGGCGCAGCGGTAGAGTTGCTGCCTCACGGAGACCCGGGTTCCATCCCAACTACGGGTACTGTCTGTACGGAGTTTGTACGTTCTCCCCGTGACCTGCGTGGGTTTTCTCCGAGATCTTCAGTTTCCTCCCACGCTCGAAAGCCGTACAGGTTTGCAGGTTAATTGGCTTGGTGTAAATGTAAAGATTGTCCCTGGTGTGTGTGGGATAGTGTTACTATGAGGGGATTGCTGGTCGGCGCGGACCCGATGGGCCGAAGGGCCTGTTTCTGCGCTGTATCTCTAAACTAAACTATTAAATAAAACATCACTGTTTCCTTCAGCAAAACACAACGTGCTGGAGCAATTGAGTGGGTCGGGCAGCAGCTCTGGAGGGAATAGACAAGAGACGTTTAGGGTTAGGACCCTACTTCAGACTGATGGAGCGGGGGGGGGGGGTGGGGGTGCTGGAAAAGAGAGAGATGGGAGCAGGTGATAGATAGACACAAAAAGCTGGAGAAACTCAATGGGTCGGACAGCATCTCAGGAGGGAAGTTATGGGTGAAGACTTCTTCCCAGCTGTTATCAGGCAACTGAACCATCCTACCACAACCAGAGAGCAGCGCTGAACTACCATCTACCTCATTGGTGACCCTCGGACTATCCTTGATCGGACGTTGCTGACTTTACCTGGCACTAAACGTTATTTCCATGGTACGGTCCCATCTAGGATATTAGTGGGCAAAATTAGGGCACATGGTATTAGGGGTAGGGTACTGACATGGATAGAGAAGTGGTTGGCAGACCGGAAACAAAGTGGATTAACGGGTCCCTTTCAGAATGGCAGGCAGTGACTAGTGGGGTGCCGCAGGGCTCGGTGCTGGGACCCCAGCTATTTACAATATACATCAATGATTTAGATGAAGATATTAAAAGTAACATTAGCAAATTGGCAGATGACACAAAGCTGGGTGGCAGTGTGAACTGTGAGGAGGATGCTATGAGAATGCAGGGTGACTTGGACAGGTTGGGTGAGTGGGCAGATGCATGGCAGATGCTGTTTAATGCGGATAAATGTGAAGTTATCCACTTTGGTGGCAAAAACAGGGAGGCAAATTATTATCTAAATGGTGTCAAGTTGGGAAAAGGGGAAGTACAACGGGATCTGGGGGTCCTTGTTCATCAGTCTATGAAAGTTAGCATGCACGTAACAGCAGGCAGTGAAGAAAGGATGACTAATGTCTATGAATTAACCAAATGAATGGTTCAGAATTATTTGTCCAGAGTTACTGTATCCTTAGTAATATGAAATTTGGTCAGGCAGCATCTGTGGAGAACATGGATAGGTGACGTTTCACAGAGTGCTGGAGTAACTCAGTGGGTCAGGCAGAATCTGTGGAGAACATGGATAGGTGACGTTTCACAGAGTGCTGGAGTAACTCAGTGGGTCAGGCAGCATCTGTGGAGAACATGGATAGGTGACGTTTCACAGAGTGCTGGAGTAACTCAGTGGGTCAGGCAGCATCTGTGGAGAACATGGATAGGTGACGTTTCAAAGAGTGCTGGAGTAACTCAGTGGGTCAGGCAGCATCTGTGGAGAACATGGATAGGTGACGTTTCACAGAGTGCTGGAGTAACTCAGCGGGTCAGGCAGCATCTGTGGAGAACATGGATAGGTGACGTTTCACAGAGTGCTGGAGTAACTCAGCGGGTCAGGCAGCATCTGTGGAGAACATGGATAGGTGACGTTTCACAGAGTGCTGGAGTAACTCAGCGGGTCAGGCAGCATCTGTGGAGAACATGGATAGGTGACGTTTCACAGAGTGCTGGAGTAACTCAGTGGGTCAGGCAGCATCTGTGGAGAACATGGATAGGTGACGTTTCACAGAGTGCTGGAGTAACTCAGTGGGTCAGGCAGCATCTGTGGAGAACATGGATAGGTGACGTTTCACAGAGTGCTGGAGTAACTCAGCGGGTCAGGCAGCATCTGTGGAGAACATGGATAGGTGACGTTTCACAGAGTGCTGGAGTAACTCAGCGGGTCAGGCAGCATCTGTGGAGAACATGGATAGGTGACGTTTCACAGAGTGCTGGAGTAACTCAGCGGGTCAGGCAGCATCTGTGGAGAACATGGATAGGTGACGTTTCACAGAGTGCTGGAGTAACTCAGTGGGTCAGGCAGCATCTGTGGAGAACATGGATAGGTGACGTTTCACAGAGTGCTGGAGTAACTCAGTGGGTCAGGCAGCATCTGTGGAGAACATGGATAGGTGACGTTTCACAGAGTGCTGGAGTAACTCAGCGGGTCAGGCAGCTTCTGTGGAGAAAACAAATGGGTGACATTTTGGGTCGAGACCGTTCTTCAGACCTTTGAGCAAAACCCCTGAAATGGAGGATAGAAAAAAGCCCAGGCGACAATGAAAAGGGCGGTGTTGAATTATAATATAACATGATCACATACGCTAACTTGTCTTCTAACAAACTCAAAGGTCCATTTTAGCAGCAGACTTCACATTGTGCTAAAGCAGTCCCTGGTGGGCTGGAACTCATCGCAAATGTACACCTTCTCATTCATCATTGACTTATTTTACAACATTAAAGCATTTTGCTAGTCTTGCTGATTACCCCCTTACTGCAGCATTTAGGTATTTTAATTCATTTTAAAATGGAATGGACACTGCAGATGGATTAAGAAGTCATAGCTCACCGACTCGACGTAATGTTTAATTTATGCCGACCCGTCAGATGCAATCTGCTTCTTGTACCAGAAGCCGTGGATGCAACCAACGCTGTGTGCTCCCTTTCATATCTCTATCAATCTCTCTCGATGACTATAAATGGGCCGGTCCCACTTAAGCAACTTTCTCGGCGACTGCTGGCACCCGTCATCGGTCGCTGAAAATGTTCAACATATTGAAAATCCAGCGGCGACCAGATAGACGCTACGACTCTTTGGGCGACTGAGGAGACAACTCACGACCGTACAGGCAACATGTCGCGGGGTGAAGCCCGTACGGTGGTGAGTAGTCGCCCAAAGAGACGGACCTTGTTCTGGTCGCCACTGGATTTGCAACATGTTGAACATTTTCGGCGACCTGTAACGACCTATGACGGGTGCCGGCAGTCGCCAAAACAGTCACGTAAGTAGGACAGGCCCTTATCTCTTTACCAACTTGCCTCTCGCCCGGAACCATTAAAGCTAACCCAACATGTAACGAGCTTACACAAAATGCTGGAGAAACTCAGCGGGTGAGGCATAATCTAGGGAGTGAAGGAAATAGGCGACGTTTCGGGGCCAAACCCTTCTTCAGACTGATGGGGAGTGGGGGGAGGCAGGGGGAAGAAAGGAAAAAGGAGGAGGAGGAGCCCGAGGGCTGGGGGAGAGGTAGGTAGGGGAGGAGACAGCAAGGGTTAACAGAATTGAGAAAATTCAATGTTCAAGCCCAGAGGATGCAGACTCCCCAAGCGGAATATGAGGTGCTGTTCCTCCAACTTGCGGTGTTGCTCACTCTGACCGTGGAGGAGGCCCAGGACCGAGAGGTCGGATACGGAATGGGAGGGGGAGTTGAAGTGCTGAGCCACCGGGAGATCAGGTTGGTTATTGCGGACTGAGCGGAGGTGTTCGGCGAAACGATCGCCCAGTCTCCGCTTGGGCTCACCGATATAGATCAGCTGGCATCTGGAGCAGCGGATGCAGTAGATGAGGTTGGGGGAGGTGCAGGTGAACCTCTGTCAAACCTGGAACGACTGCTTGGGTCCTTGAATGGAGTGGACGTGCCTTTTGTTTTAGGTAGACCGGAATAAAATGAGAAGGCCACTGTCATTTTGGTTGAAAGGAGATTTAAAACCCACACACAATACGCAATAGCAAGTAACTGCAGATGCTGGTTTGTACCGAGGACAGAGTGCTGGAGTAACTCAGCGGGTCAGGCAGCATCTGTGAAGAACATGGATAGGTGACGTTTCACAGAGTTGGTCTTGGCATCATGTTCAGCATGGACATTGTG
Source organism: Raja brachyura (assembly GCA_963514005.1). The sequence goes on from CAUPSL010001103.1 coordinate 123,032, forward strand.
GGCCGAAGGGCCTGTTCTTCAGTCTGAAGAAGGGTCTCGACCCTAAACGTCACCCATTCCTTCTCTCCAGAGATGCTGCCTGTCTCGCTGAGTTACTCCAGCATTTTGTGTCTATCTTCGGGCTTGTACAGTTCCATGTTTTAAGTTCAATATTTTGTCAAATGTCTCATGCGTGGGACAAATAGGTTGGCAGTGAAAATCTTGCTTCAAGGATGTTTTCAAGAGAGAGTTCGATGTGACTCTTTGGGCGAACGGAATCAAGAGATATGGGGAGAAAGCAGGAACGGGGGTACTAATTGTGGATTATCAGCCATGATCGTATTGAATCGAAGGGCCGAATGGCCTTCTCCTGCACCTATTGTCTATGTTTCTATGTTTCACATCTTACCTGGTCTTATTATCGTGGAGCAAGTTTGGCAGTAGTGGACGGAGCACTATGAACTAGACTGAATATGGTAGATGAGTTGTCATTGGTGAAGCAGGGTAGCTGACAAGACGTGAATGGAGGGGCTTCACGGAGAGCCCAGCCATGCCGCGATGCTTGACTTACCATCAGCCTGATTGTTTATAGATTTTTTTGCTTGTCTACCTAATGCTTCATTCAGTCTTCAGAACTCTTCATCAAAGGTCTTCAAAGAGCATGTTTTTTTTAACACAATTGCATTTTTTTTTGGAGGGGTGGGGATGGTTCAGGTACATATTTGCCCCGTGTACCAAGGTACAGTGAACAGCTTTGTTCTGCGTGCTGTCCAAACAGACCAGGTAACACTACACATAAATACAATCCGGTCAAACTCCAGTCCAACAGGTGGAGCAAAGGGGAAGGTACAGAGTGCAGAATATAGTTCTCAGCATTGTAGCGCATCAGTTCCACAGCCAAAGTCCAATGTCCACAATGGGGTAGAGGTGAATCGGACAGTACCCTAGCTTATGGAAGGGCCGTTCAGAAGCCTGATAACAGAGGGGAAGGCACAGAGTGCAGGATATAGGTCTCAGCATTGTAGCACATCAGTCTATTATCGCAATGCATAAACAGCAGCCACATTGTGCCAAGCAAGTTCAACACAAGGAACAATAACAATCGCAGGGCGGTCACGGAGGCGCAGCGGGTAGAGTTGCTGCCTCACAGCGCTTACAGCGCCAGAGATCCGGGTTCCATCCTGACTGCAGGTGCTGTCTGTACGGAGTTTGCACGTTCTCCCCGTGGGTTTTCTCCGGGATCTTTGATTTTCTCCCACCCTCCAAAGACATGCAGGTTTGTAGGTAAATTGGCTTGGTATCAAAGTAAACTGTCTCTAGTGTGTGTAGGATTAGTGTGCGGGAATCGCTGGTCGGCACGGACTCGATGGGCCGAAGAACCGAACCAGAACCAGAGAGCAGTGGTGAACTACTATCGACCTCATTGGTGACCCTCGGACTATCCTTGATCGGACGTTGCTGGCTTTACCTTGCACTAAACGTTATTCCCTTATCATGTATCTGTACACTGTGGACGGCTCGATTGTAATCATGTATTGTCTTTCGACTAACAGGCACAAAATGCCGGAGTAACTCAGCGGGACAGGCAGCATCTCTGGAGAGGAGCAATGGGTGACGTTTCGGATCGTGACCCGTCTTAGTCTCTCCGCTGACTGGTTAGCAACAAGAACTTTTCACCGTACCTCGGGACACGTGACAATAAACTAAACCAAAATGATAAAATTCCAGAACTGTATAGATTGACGAGTGTTCCCGATGGATTAGCACAAATAAAATGACAGGCAGCGATGCAATGTTGTCACCGTCTTATTCAAAACAAAAGCCATGTTTTGGGAGTGAAATTATTGCATTTATGTGCAGAAACACAGAAATAGACAATAGGTGCAGGAGTAGGCCATTCGGTCCTTCGAGCCAGCACCGCCATTCAATGTGATCATGGCTGATCATCCACAATCAGTACCCCGATCCTGCCTTCTCCCCATATCCCCCAACTCCACTATCTTTAAGAGCCCTAGCTAGCTGGCTGATCATCTAAAATCAGTACCCCGTTCCTGCTTTCTCCCCATATCCCTTGACTCCTTTAGCCCTAAGTGCTAAATCTAACTCTCTCTTGAAAACATCCAGTGAATCGGCCTCCACTGCCTTCTGTGGCAGAGAATTCCACAGATTCACAGCTCCCTGGGTGAAAAAGTTTTTTTTTTCATCTCAGTCCTAAATGGGCGAGCCCTTAATTCTTCAACTGTGTGACCCCTGGTTCTGGACTCCAGATGTACTTTGATGTGCTTTGGCCCTGTTACTTTTCTCCTCCAGTGCTGGATGTACGTTTTTCTTCTTAGTCAGCTCTATCCGACCTTAATTTATGAAGTTTGCATTGGTGTGTGCTTTATTGGAGCTGCTGTACCATTAACACAGAGCGCAGTACATCACTGGAGACTGCTGCCGACAGAATGCAGAAACTGATCAATGAACGGCAATGAAATGCTAACATTAGCCCAGCATTTTCTAACTATACGTCACTGCTCCCTGCATCCATCCATGTGTCTTTTGACATTGTGCTGGCTCTGAGATTTCTGCCACGTTGCATTCTCTATTTAGATAGATCTTGCAGCACATTAGCAAGGTGCTAAACCCAACTGGACTGGACAAGCAACAGCGATGAGCAGATAAAGTTCAGTGAAGATTATAAGATCATAAGTGATAGGTGCAGAATTAGGCCATTCGGCCCATCAAGTCTACTCCGCCATTCAATCATAGCTGATCTATCTCTCTCTCCTAACCCCATTCTCCTGCCCTCTCTCCATAACCCACGACACACTGCCATACTATTAATTGAAATGCATAAATATGATCAACTGAGATTATGAAATGAATGAATGAATAATTTTATTGGCCAAGTATTCACATACAAGGAATTTGCCTTGGTGCTCCACCCGCAAGTGACAACATGACATACAGTGACAGTTAGGAATGACACATAAAACATTAAACATTAATAATAAAACATTATCAATTAAACATGTGAATTAAATAAAATACCAGAGCAAAAGGAGGCTACAGAATTTTGGTTATTGAGTAGAGCTACTACTCATGGAAACAAGCTGTGTTTATGTCCGGCTGTGGCAGCTTTGACAGTCCGGAGTCGCCTTCCAGAGGGAAGTGATTCAAAGAGTTTGTGGCCAGGGTGAGAGGGGTCAGAGATGATCTTGCCCGCTCGCTTCCTGACCCTTGCAGGGTACAGTTCATCAATGGAGGGAATGTTGCAGGGCTGAGTATCGGAGGGAACTGCAGGTGCTGGTTTACACCGAAGATAGACACAAAATGCTGGAGTAACTCAGCGGGACAGGCAGCATCTCTCGAGAGTTGGACCTTTAGGATCTCGACCTGAAACATCGCCCATTCCTTCTCTCCAGAGATGTTGCCTGTCCCGCTGAGTAACTCCAGTGTTTTATGTCTGTCTAGATTGGTGTTGGCATGTATGTTGTTGTGTTGCTTGATGTTAACAGTATTGTACTGCAGACTCTGAATGGTGACTTCTCATAATATATCTTAAAAAACAAGTCCGTGGTTTTGAAATAGAAGATTCTCTTGGTTCTCATCTACCAAATGGAGAAATAGCAATTATCCCAATGTGTACTGGAGTTTAGAAGGATGAGAGGGGATCTCATTCAAACATATAAGATTATTAAGGGTTTGGACACACTAGAGGCAGGAAACATGTTCCCGATGTTGGAGGAGTCCAGAACCAGGGGCCACAGTTTAAGAATAAGGGGTAAGCCATTTACAACGGAGACGAGGAAACACTTTTTCTCACAGAGAGTGGTGAGTCTGTGGAATTCTCTGCCTCAGAGGGTGGTGGAGGCCGGTTCTCTGGATACTTTCAGAAGAGAGTTAAAAGGGCCTGTCCCACTTGGCGATTTTGTCGGCGACTGCCGGCACCATTGACTGACGTATCATGTCACCGAAAATACGCAGCGTGACGCGGTGTGATGACGTATGACGGTGTTTCTTCAAGTTTTGCAACATTTTTGTCGTTGTGTCTCGATTTTGAAATGTTTATCATCTTTTGGCGACACTGATATGACGCCGGGCAGCCGCCAAAAAAATTGCCAAGTGGGACAGGCCCTTTAGATAGGGCTCTTAAAGATAGCGGAGTCAAGGGATATGGGGAGAAGGCAGGAACGGGGTACTGATTGGGGATGATCAGCCATGATCACATTGAATGGCGGGGCTGGCTCAAAGGGCTGAATGGGCTACTCCTGGACCTATTGTCTATTGTCTACAGTAGTTTATTGGGCAAGGAGCAAGCTGGGAGATTGCATGTGGTTGAGGGAGGGAGAAGTTCTTGCAGGTCGGGAGGCCACTGGTCGTAGCACAGTCTGGTCCTCGGCATCCACCATGCCCGCGGCTAAGTTCCCATGCAAACAATATGAAAACATCACAAAGATAAGCAAAGATAAACTAGTCCGCTCATAGAGTCATACGTGATGGGAGCAAAATTAGGCCATTCGGCCCATCAAGTCTACTCTGCCATTCAATCATGGCTGATCTATCTCTCCCTCATAACCCCATTTTTCTGCCTTCTCCCCATAACCCCTGACACCCGCACTAATCAAGAATCTATCTATCTCTACCTTAAAATATCCACTGACTTGGCCTCCACAGCCGTCTGTGGCAAAGAATCCCACAGATTCACCACCCCCTGACAAAAGCCATTTCTCCGAACGTCCTTTAATTCTGAGGCTGTGACCTCTGGTCCTAGACTCTCCCACTAGTGGAAACATCCTCTCCACATCCACTCTATCCAGACCTTTCACTATTGGGTAAGTTTCAATGAGTTGCAAGAGAGAATTAGATTTAGCTCTTCGGGCTAATGGAATCAAAAGATATGGGGAGGAAGCAGGAACGGGGTACTGATTTTGGATGATCCGCCATGATCATACTGAATGGTGGTGCTGGATCGAAGGGCTGAATGGCATGCTCCTGCGCCTATTGTCTATGTTTCTATGTTTCTATGTTCCCCCCTCTCATTCTTCTAAACTCCAGCGAGTACAGGCCCAGTGCCATTGAACACTCATCATATGTTAACCCACTCATTCCTGGAATCATTCTCCAAAGTCTCATTCTCGTAACAGGCCATTGTCAGTAGTTTGCTAGGTGAGAACGAGAAGCTGGTGCGGCTTGGAGGGATGGAGACATTGTTTCCACTTTGAAGGAAATTACCCGAAAATCGGGACATTCTGGTTGTGTTTGGGTAATTTTAGGGAAATTAAATAATTTTGGGAAATTACGGTAGGGACACAAATTGACAGCATCTCCCCGGCGGCTCGTGCACAGTGGGCCCGGTATCCGTGCGTGCGCAACGGGCCCGGTATCCGCGTGTGCGCAACGGGCCCGGTATCCGTGTGTGCGCAGTCGGGGCAACAGTCGTACATGCGCAGTTGGGGGAAGGGTTAAATTTCAGGAAATACCATCAAATTGCAAGAAGTTTGAGATTGTGTTTACGGACATTTTATTTTGAGGTGTGGGGAGGGAGAGGGAATGGCAGGTTGACGACGTTAGAGAAGAAGTCAATAGTCGGTGTGATGGTTGAACCTTAGTGGAGAGCAGCGGTCAGTATTATCATTATGTTTGCAGGAAGAGCAAGTGTTGTTCACACCCACAACGTTGTGTGATTTCTAATTACGTTATCATTGAGGTAAATGTTTGGCTGTAATAACTACTTGATGAGCCCAACACGGCAGAAACATGGTCCATTAGTTAGGATTGATAACTCAAATTTTTACCAACCTAATTACAACTTATTACAATAGACTGTAATTTGATTGGAGGAGAATTAAAGTGCCTCGCGCTTTCTACGGGTCATTTTGTCCGTCTCAAGCCAAAATTCTTAGCTTGATTAAAAATTGATCCATAGGCTTTAAATGAATGCACTGTTGCAGCGATGTATCACAGTGGACAGGGAGCTCAGGGACGCAGCGAGGCTCTTACAAGTTTACATTCACATCCTGCATCAGACCTGGTGTGTGGTTGGAACAACACTACGACAGGTCGCTCGATGTGGGAACCTGCGACATGTTTGAACGGAGCTACCGCTGATTGTGGTACAAAGCGTTGTACAGAATAGATAATAGACAATAGGTGCAGGAGGAGGCCATTCAGCCCTTCGAGCCAGCACCAGCATTCAATGTGATCATGGCTGATCATCCCCAATCAATAACCCGTGCCTGTCTTCTCCCCATATCCCCTGACTCTGCTATCTTTAAGAGCCCTATCTAGCTCTCTCATGGAAGCATCCAGGGAGCCGGCCTCCACCGCCCTCTGAGGCAGAGAATTCCACAGACTCACAATTCTTTTTTTTTAATATATATTTTTATTAGAGTAGGTAAGCAGTGAATTATCAAACACATATTATGATACCAATATTTCGTGTACAGCAATCATGTTGTACAGCAAACAGACTCACAACTCTCTGTGTGAAAAAGTGTTTCCTCGTCTCCGTTCTAAATGGCTTACCCCTTATTCTTAAACTGTGGCCCCTGGTTCTGGACTCCCCCAACATCAGGAACATGTTTCCTGCCTCTAGCGTGTCCAAACCCTAAATAATTTTATATGTTTCAATAAGATCCACTCTCATCCTTCTAAACTCCAGAGTGTACAAGCCCAGCCGCTCCATTCTCTCAGCATATGACAGTCCCACCATCCCGGGAATTAACCTTGTAAACCTACGCTGCACTCCCTCAATGGCACGAATGTCCTTCCTCAAATTAAGGGACCAAAACTGCACACAATACTCCAGGTGTGGTCTCACCAGGGCTCTGTACAACTGCAGAAGGACCTCTTTGCTCCTATACTCAACATTGGAGTTAAATCCAATGAACCAACTGGATAACACTGGGTCGGACACAGCAAGTAACACACACAGATTCACACTTCCGATGTCTTGCAGTTAGTCCAGTACAACAATCGATTTTCAGATCGATACGCAGAGAGGGCAGGTGCCTTTTTTAGTTTAGAGATACAGCACGTAAACAGGCCATTCGGCCAATCGAGTCCATGCTGACCAGTGATCCCCGCACACTAGTGGGCCTGTCCCACTTGGGTGATTTTTTGGTGATGCCAGGCGACTGCCGCAAAATGTTCAACATGTTGAAAATCTTTTGCCGACGGTGGAGACAATTGTTGCCGTCGTAGGTTGTTCTGAATCTGAATCTGAATCTGGATGCATGGACATAGTGACTGTCCTAACTAACCTCGATAGAAAGAGACACTGAGCCCCAGGGAATAGTTGAATCTGTTCCCATTCAGATGGATGGGAGTTGTGCAATAATTCTGAATCTAATCCCTGCAGGATAAAGTACTTTAGAGTCAGTGGCGGAATGAATTTCTGCTGTCTATTCACATTGCCGACAACAATGTCAACTTCAATCTGTGAATGGAGTAAAAGTCCTGCTTATGATACGGAGATTTAGAAATCTCAGTCGCTATAACTGACTCGGGCTACAGAATCCCATACTCATCCAGAAGTGAATATCAAGGGTCTGAAGGAGGATCTCGACCCGAACGTCGCCCATTCCTTCTCTCCAGAGATGCTGCCTGTCCCGCTGAGTTACTCCAGCATTTTGTGTCTATCTTCGGTTTAACCAGCATCTGCAGTTCTATTCCTTAGCACGCAGGAGGATGAAGGGTGATCTAATAGAGACGGATAAAAACCATGTGAGGAATAGATTGGGTAGACGCACATAGTCTCTTCCCAAAGTAGGTGAATCGAGGACATAGGTTCAAGGTGAAGGGGAAAGATTTAAAAGGAATCTGAGGGGTAACTTTTTCACACAAAGGGTGGTGGGTGCATGGAACGAGCTGCCAGAGGAGGTAGTTGAGGCTGGGACTATCCCAACGTTTAAGAAACAGTTAGACAGGTACATGGATAGGACAGGTTTGGAGGGATATGGGCCAAACGCAGGCAGGTGGGACTAGTGTAGCTGGGGCACGTTGGGCGGTGTGGGCAAGATGGGCCGAAGGGCCTGTTTCCACACTGTATCATTCTGTGACTCTATTGAAAAATGCTGCTCGTTCTATCCACCCAGCACCCCCTGTTCATGCGATCTCACTGTGTAGATCATGGCTCCAGCGATGAAGGGTAGGCATGTGAATTGTCGGGAGATGTGGAATCTGTAAAAGTCGGTAATAAATGCAAATTCTTTCAGTATTTATCTTTGACTGCCGGTGCCTCTATTAAAATAGTTGAGTAATTTCTGACTGTGTTAGTGTTACACAGCGTAATGTCTAGATCTCGGTGTCCATCATTAGACAGCCCCAACTCTGCAGAACATTCCCATCTGGAAGGCAGTTCACGTTGACAGTCACCAAACCGCATTATACATTCGAATGCTTCTTCTCTCCGACTACTTCAAAAGCTGTTTCATCCGAGAATTTATTTCCAGTAATATATCACAGGGTGTCGGGCAGACATGATGGCAGCGAAATAAACCCAGCCAGTTTGAGATGTCAGGCAGCTTGATGCTAATGTTACTGACACACCAGGCTTGTTTAAGAACGTAATTCCACAGGTTTAGGGCACCTCACGGGCGAGATGGGGAAACAAAGTTATTCCAGTAGTTAGTCTGCTCAGAGGACTAATTATTAGTGTAACTTAATGGAATGCACTCTGTCTGGCAGTGGAAGAGAAGAGACTCTTGTACTCGAGGCCCCTACTCCCTCTAATCTGTTAGATTTCCCCATTATTCATCGTTAGTCATTCGTTTATTGTCACGTGTACCGAGGTACAGTGAAAAGCTTTTGTTGCGCGCTAACCAGTCAGCGGAAAGACAATACGTGATGACAATCGAGCCGTCCACAGTGTACAGATACATGATGAAGGGAATGACGTTTACTGCAAGATAAAGGCAGTAAAATCAGATTTAAGATAATCCGAGGGTCTCCAATGAGGTAGTCAGGACCGCTCAACAGTTGGTGATAGGATGGTTCAGTTTAATTCAGTTTAGTTTGGAAACAGACCCTACGGCTCACAGAGTCCGCACCGACCAGCGATCGATCCCCGCACAATAGAACCATAGATACACAGAAAATACGTGCAGAAATAGGCCATTCGGCCCTTCCAGCCAGCACCGTCATTCAATATGATCATGGCTGATCATCCAAGTCAGTATCCTGTACCTGCCTTCTCTCCATACCCCTTGATTCCGTTAGCCCTAAGAGCTAAATCAGACTCTCACATTAAATCCCCTGTCCCACGATGCAAGAGCTCTCCCGAGTTAAAAAAAATCAAACTCATGGCACCTCATCACGAGTATTTTTTTACTCTTGGAAATTTTTCACACTGTTGAAAAAACCTCACGAGTTTCCGCGTTTCCCGAGTGCCTGCCGTTAGCATTACGAGCCGCTACGAGACATCCACGAGCTCCGACGTACCCGCTACGTACTGGGATGTCAGGACTGTCTTATGAACAAAGACTGCATAGACTCGGTTTGTACTCTCTGGAGTTTAGGAGAGTGAGAGGAGATCTTATAGAAACTTACAAAATTCTTAGGGTGTTGGATAGGCTAGATGCAGGAGGATTGTTCCCGATGTTGGGGAGGTCCAGGACAAGGGGTCACAGCTTAAGGATAAGGGGGAAATCCTTTAGGACCGAGATGAGAAGGACTTTTTTTACACAGAGAGTGGTGGGTCTCTGGAACTCTCTGCCACAGAGGGTAGTTGAGGCCAGTTCATTGGCTATATTTAAGAGGGAGTTAGATGTGGCCCTTGTGGCTAAGGGGATCAGAGGGTATGGAGAGAAGGCAGGTACAGGATACTGAGTTGGATGATCAGCCATGATCATATTAAATGGCGGTGCAGGCTCGAAGGGCCGAATGGCCTACTCCTGCACCTAATTTCTATGTTTCTATTCTACGTACTTACCACGAGTTTGATTTTTTTTTTAAACTGGCATCGTGGGACAGGGGCTTAACACTATCTGACACACATTACATTTATACACATGCATGTACCCAGCCAATTAACCTACTCAACTGTGCGTCTTTGGAGTGTGGGAGGAAAATGAGGATCTCAGAGAAAGCCCACGTGGTCACAAGGAGAACGTACAAACTCCGTACGGACAGCGCCCGTAGTCAGGATGGAACCCGGGTCTCCGGCGCTGTGAGGCAGCAACGTTGTCCGGGATTGAGCGAAATGCCTTGTTTTGCGGATTGGCCAGGGCAAATCATACAATTCACGAGTACATCAGGTTGTGCAAAAGAAAAAAATAATAGAGTCCAGCACACAGAGAAAGTGCAGGTAAAGCAAGTGCAATAGCAGCCCTGAGGTAGATTGGAGGATTGGGTATTCATCTTTAGCATTTGAAATGTGAAAGACTCGACACAAATGCAAGACTTGCTTATTAATGCAAGGGGGACCTGCAATTTCTAGGAATTAGCATATTAAGAGATCTCATTTATACATTGATTGTTGGAAAGAGAAATGTACCCTCTGGGTCTAAGATTTTACAGTATCACCATGAATAATTTAGCTTCCACAGGTATGTTGATTTATTTTCATCATTGACATCATTGTATTTGTTCGTGTTGGAAATTGATCTGATCATATTAGGAATCAAAATTCTTCAGGTCGGGTCGGTGGGGGATTCCCCTCGCCACGGGTACCATGTAACCCCATGCTACCTGCTCTATGGTCGGATAGTCGGCGACTAAACCGTCTCCCCCACCTGGTTTGCCAGGTGAGGAGGGGGCTGTGGACCCCCAGCAGGACCAAAAACAAGACCTGTCAAAGGGCGGTAGACAAAAATGCTGGAGAAACTCAGCGGGTGAGGCAGCATCTATGGAGTGAAAGAAATAGGTGACATTTCAGGTCGAGACCCTTCTTCAGACTGATGTGGGGGTGGGGGGGGGGCGGGAAGAAAAAAGGAAGAGGCGGAGACAGTGGGCTGTGGGAGAGCTGGGAAGGGGAGGGGAAGGAGGGAGAAAGCAGGGACTACCTGAAATTGGAGAAGTCAATGTTCATACTGATGGGGTGTAAACTACCCAAGCGGAATATGAGGTGCTGCTCCTCCAATTTGCGGTGGGATCCACTCTGGCCGTGGAGGAGGCCCAGGACAGAAAGGTCGGATTTGGAATGGGAGGGGGAGTTGAAGTGCTGAGCCACCTGGAGATCAGGTTGGTTAATGCGGACCGAGCGGAGATGTTGGGCGAAGCGATCGCCAAGCCTACGCTTGGTCTCACCGATGTAGAGCAACGAATGCAATAGATGAGGTTGGAGGAGGTGCAGGTGAACCTCTGCCGCACCTGGAAAGACTGCTTGGGTCCTTAGATGGAGTCAAGGGGGGAGGTAAAGCGCCAAGTGTAGCATTTCCTGCGGTTGCAAGGGAAAGTACTTGGGGAGGGAGTGGTTTGGGTGGGAAGGGTGGATGAGCTCTTAGCGAGCCAACGGCCATCCACACTTCAGTAGGAGTTGCGATCACTGTCGTACAGAGCTCTGTAATACACCGTGGCACAGCGGTAGAGTTGCTGCCTCACAGCGCCACAGACCCGGGTTCCATCCTGACTACGGGTGCTGTCTGTACAGAGTCTACACGTCCTCCCCGTGACCTGTGTGGGTTTTCTCAGGGACCTTCGGTTTCCTCCCACATTCCAAAGACGTGCATATATGGAAGGTTAATTGGCTTGGTATGAAAAATGTAAACTGTTCCTTGTGCGTGTGGGGTAGTGTGTGGGGACCGCTGGCTGATGCGGACATGGTGGTCCGAAGGGCCTGTTTCCGTGTGTATCCCTGGACTAGCAGACCTTTGAGCCAGCACCGCCATTCAATGTGATCATAGAAACATAGAAAATAGGTGCAGGAGTAGGCCATTCGGCCCTTCGAGCCTGCATCGCCATTCAATGTGATCATGGCTGATCATCCAACTCAGTATCCCGTACCTGCCTTCTCTCCATACCCCCTGATCCCTTTAGCCACAAGTGCCACATCTAACGCCCTCTTAAATATAGCCAATGAACTGGCCTCAACTACCTTCTGTGGCAGAGAATTCCAGAGACTCACGACTCTCTGTGTAAAGAATGTTTTCCTCATTTCGGTCCTAAAAGAATTCCCCCTTATCCTTAGACTGTGACCCCTTGTTCTGGACTCCCCCAACATCGGGAACAATCTTCCAGCATCTAGCTTGTCCAACCCCTTAAGAATTTTGTAAGTTTCTATAAGATCCCCCCTCAATCTTCTAAATTCCAGCGAGTACAAGCCGAGTCTATCCAATCTTTCCTCATATGAAAGTCCTGACATCCCAGGAATCAGTCTGGTGAATCTTCTCTGTACCCCCTCTATGGCAAGGATGTCTTTCCTCAGATTTGGATACCAAAACTGTACGCAATACTCCAGGTGTGGCCTCACCAAAACCCTGTACAACTGCAGTAGAACCTCCCTGCTCCTATACTCAAATCCTTTCGCTATGAATGCTAACATACCATTTGCTTTCTTCACTGCCTGCTGCACCTGCATGCCTACTTTCAATGACTGGTGTACCATGACACCCAGGTCTCGTTGCATCTCCCCCTTTCCTAATCTGCCACCATTCAGATAATAGTCTACCCTCATGTTTTTGCCACCAAAGTGGATAACCTCACATTTATCCACATTATACTGCATCTGCCATGCATCTGCCCATTCACTCAGCCTATCCAAATCACCCTGCAGCCTCCAAGCATCCTCCTCACACCTAACTATACCCCCCAGCTTGGTATCATCTGCAAATTTGGAGATGTTGCATTGAATTCCCTCGTCCAAATCATTAATATATATTGTAAATAGCTGGGGTCCCAGCACTGAGCCTTGCGGCACCCCACTAGTCACTGCCTGCCATTCTGAAAAGGACCCGTTTACTCCTACCCTTTGCCTCCTGTCTGCTAGCCAGTTCTCTATCCACATCAATACTGAACCCCCAATACCGTGTGCTTTAAGTTTGTATGCTAATCTCTTATGCGGGACCTTGTCGAAAGCCTTCTGAAAGTCTAGATATAACACATCCACTGGTTCTCCCTTATCCACTCTACTAGTTACATCCTCAAAAAATTCTATCAGATTTGTCAGACATGATTTACCTTTCGTAAATCCATGCTGACTTTGTCCAATGATTTCACCGCTTTCCAAATGCGCTGCTATCCCATCTTTAATAACTGACTCTAGCAGTTTCCCCACTACCGATGTTAGACTAACTGGTCTGTAATTCCCCGCTTTCTCTCTCCCTCCTTTTTTAAAATGGATTAAAATTGATCATGGCTGATCATCCCCAATCAGTACCCCGTTCCTGCCTTCTCCCCATATCCCCTGACTCCGCTATCTTTAAGAGCCCTATCTAGCTCTCTCTTGAAAGTATCCAGAGAACCGGCCTCCACCGCCCTCTGAGGCAGAGAATTCCACAGACTCACCACTCTCTGTGTGAAAAAGGTTTTCCTTGTCTCCATTCTAAATGGCTTACCCCTTATTCTTAAACTGTGGTCCCTGGTTCTGGACTCCCCCAACATTGGGAACATGTTTCCTGCCTGTAGCGTGTCCAAACCCTTAATAATCTTAGATAGACAAAAGTGCTGGAGAAACTCAGCAGGTGCAGCAGCGTCTTTGGAGCGAAGGAAATAGGCAACGTTTCGGGCCGAGACCCTTCTTCAGACCTTCTTATTAACAATCTTATACGTTCCACTAAGATCCCCTCTCATCCTTCTAAACTCCAGAGTGTACAAGCCCAGCCGCTCCATTCTCTCAGCGTATGACAGTCCCGCCATCCTGGGAATTAACCTTGTAAACCGACGCTGCACTCCCTCAATAGCTAGAACTTAATTTAAACTTACAGCATGGTTCTCGACCTCACTCGCATGTTTTATAAATAACACCAATCTTGCCTTGTGGGTGTCTCTGCAGAGTCACGAGTGAGTGAAGATTCACAGCAGAAACAACGCTACTCATTTACTAATGGAGTCACAAGGAACTGCAGATGCTGGTTTAAACCGAAGATAAACAAAAAATGCTGGAGTAACTCCGCGGGACAGGCAGCATCTCTGGAGAGAAGGAATGGGTGACGTTTCGGGTCAAGACCCTTCTTCAGACCCTTGATATTCACTTCTGGATGTTTACCAAAACAGACACAGAGTGCTGGAGTAACTCAGTAGGTCAAGATTCCAGGGTGGATGGAAATGCTGGAGAAACTCAGCGGGTGACACAACATCTGTGAAGCGAAGGAATAGGTGACGTTTCAGGTCGAGACCCTTCTTCAGACCCCGAACGTCAAGAGTCTAGAGTGTTTTATTGTCATGTGTCCCAGATAGAACAATGACATTCTTGCTTGCTGCAGCACAGCACAATGTGTAAATACAGTACAGTGTGAACAGTATAATAATGAGAGTTCAGTGTGTGTATATACACATACAAATAAGCTGATATTTATACAGATCATATATACATACACACACACACACACACAAACGCACACATTTGCACATACACACACACATGCACACATATACACACACACGCACACACATACACACACACACGCTCACACACACATACGTACACATTTGCACATACACCTACACACGCGCACATACACATACACACACACACATACACATACGCACATGCATACACACACACGCATACGCATACACACACACACACACACACACACACACATACACGCACACATACGGATACACACACACACACACACACACACACACGCATACGCATACACACACACACACACACACATACACGCACACATACGGATACACACACACACACACAGACACACACAGACACACACAGACAGACACACACACAGAGACACACACACACATACACAGACACACACAGACACACACACACACACACACACAGGCACACACATACACACATACACGCACACATACACACACACACAGACGCACACACAGACACACACAGACACACACAGACAGACACACACACACAGACACACACACACAGGCACATACATACACAGACACACACAGACACACACACACACACAGACACACACACACACACAGACACACACACAGACACACACACAGACACACACAGACACACACACACACACACACACACACATAGACACACAATGAAACAAACAGAGTGTAAGTGACTGCTGTGAAGGGACCGTTGATGTGGTGCTGTTATAACTGTAGATCATAGAGAGCAGCAACAGGTGATTCAGGGGCAGTTTCTTCCCAGTCTGAAGAAGGGCCTCGACCCGAAACGTCACCTGTTCCTTATCTCCAGAGATGCTGCCTGTCCCGCTGAGTTACTCCAGCATTTAGTGTTTGTCTTCAGGACTCGTCAGCAGTTCAGCGTGGAAAGCGGCTGGGAATTTGGAAACAACGAGGAACTTTCTTTCTTGTCCATTGATGTTTATTGATTGATCCAGTTCATAGGAGGTGACGGTTAAAGTCCGGCTTTCATGTGTATGCAATGGTACAGGGATATTGCCGATTGATTGGTCCCTCTGCCGTTGTCAGTTCTGTGCACTGATTCCATTAGCTTCACTCTGCTTCCATCCCCAGCTCACATTCCCCCCACTGTAATCATCCGGTTAAACACGGAGACTGGAGCTGATTAATATTCCCCGCGCTCCACTGAGTCTATTGACCGGCCCACTGTTTGATGATCTATGTCATAGATGACCACTTGTGATTACTTGACCTCTTGTCTTCCACCTCTCCCCCCCCCCCTGTACTCCACAACTTCACAGCAACGCCAAATGGGTCACAGAAAGCAAGGGTGAGGCTTTATTAAAACGTACGGCTTTTTAATGGATTCAAGATTCAAGAGAGTTTATTGTTGTGTGTCCCAGATAGGACAATGGAATTCTTGCTTTGCTTCAGCACAACTGAACATAGCAGGCATGAATACAGAACAGATCAGTGTGTCCATACACCATTGAATATATATACACACATAAATAAACAGATAAAGTGCAATGGGATATTAATGTTCAAAGTTTTGTCCAAGCCAGGTTTAATAGCCTGATGGCTGTGGGGAAGTAGCTATTCCTGAACCTGGTCGTTGCAGTCTTCAGGCTCCTGTACCTTCTACCTGAAGGTAGCGGGGAGATGAGTGTGTGGCCAGGATGGTGTGGGTCCTTGATGATGTTGCCAGCCTTTTTGAGGCAGCGACTGCGATAGATCCCCTCGATGGAAGGGAGGTCAGAGTCGATGATGGACTGGGTAGTGTTTACTACTTTTTGTAGTCTTTTCCTCTCCAGGGCGCTCAAGTTGCCGAACCAAGCCACGATGCAACCAGTCAGGAAGCTCTCTACTGTACACCTGTAGAGGTTAGAGAGAGTCCTCCTTGACAAACCGACTCTCCGTAATCTTCTCAGGAAGTAGAGGCGCTGATGGGCTTTCTTTACAATTGCATCAGTGTTCTGGGACCAGGAGAGATCTTCAGAGATGTGCACGCCCAGGAATTTGAAGTTCTTGACCCTCTCCACCAACAACCCGTTGATATAAACGGGACTGTGTGTCCCCATCCCCAGGCATTCCCAGCAGTATAGTATAGATGGGCGTCACGGTGGTGCAGCGGTAGAGTTGCTGCCTCACAGCGCCGGAGACCCGGCTTCCATCCTGACCACGGGTGCTGTCTGTACGGAGTTTATACGTTCTCCCCGTGACCTGCGTGGGTTTTCTCTGGGTGCTCTGGTTTCCTCCAAACACGTGCAGGTTTGTAGATTAATTGGCTTCGGTAAAACCGTTAATTGTCCCTAGTGCGTGTAGGGTAGTGTCAGTGTGCGGGGATCGCTGGTCGGTGCGGACACAGTGGGCAGAAGGGCCTGTTTCTGCACTGTATCTTTAAAACTAAAAACTAAAACTAAAACGAAATCAATGTGGTGTTATTAATCTAATATAATTTAATCTAACATGGTGCAAATGAATTACATTTAATCGAACGTCTCAAAATTACATTAATTTATCTGCAAGAAAATACAGTTATAAAAATAATATTTATTGCAATATATAATTTATTATTAAAATTATATATTATAAATAATAAATATATATTTGTTATTGTCCCGTGTACCGAGGTACAGTGAAAGGCTTTGTTCTGCGTGCTGTCCAAACAGATCAGGTAACACTACACGTAAATACAGTCCGGTCAAACTCCAGTCCAACAGGTGGAGCAAAGGGGAAGACAGACAATAGACAATAGGTGCAGGAGTAGGCCATTCGGCCCTTCGAGCCAGCACCGCCATTCAATATGATCATGGCTGATCATCCCCAATCAGTATCCCATTCCTGCCTTCTCCCCATATCCCCTGGCTCTGCTATCTTTAAGAGCCTTATCTAGCTCTCTCTTGAAAGATACAGAGTGCAGAATATAGTTCTCAGCATCAGTTCCACAGAGAAGGTCCAATGTCCACAATGGGGTAGAGGTGAATCGGACAGTACCCTAGCTTACGGAAGGACCGTTCAGAAGCCGGATAACAGAGGGGAAGAAGCTGTTCCTGAGTCTGGTGGTGCGACGCTTTCAATACTAATTTCAAAGTACAGTTGGAGTGATCTTATAGAGCTGTATATAAACATAAGGGAAATTGATAGGGCAAATGCAATCTTTTGCCCAGAGCAGGGTGTGAAGAACCAGTAGATGTAGGTTCAAGGTTTAGAGGGGAAAGATTTAATAGGAGACTTTTTCACTCAGAGGGTGATGGGTGTATGGAACGAGCTCCCAGAGGAGGTAGACAAAAATGCTGGAGAAACTCAGCAGGTGAGGGAGCATCTATGGAGCGAAGGAATAGGTGACGTTTCAGATCAAGACCCTTCTTCAGACTGATGTGGAAGGAATTCAGGCAAATACAATAACGACATTTAAAAGAGTCTTGAGCAGGAACATGGAAAGGAAAGGTTCGAAGGACATTCGTAGGCTTGTATCACTGGAGTTTAGAAGGTTAAGGGGGGATATCTTATAGAAACATATAAAATTATAAATGGACTGGACAAGGTAGATGCAGGAAAAATGTTCCCAATGTTGGGCGAGTCCAGAACCAGGGGCCACAGTCTTGGAATAAAGGGGAGTTCATTTAAGACTGAGGTGAGAAAAAACTTTTTCACCCAGAGAGTTGTGAATTTGTGGAATTCCCTGCCACAGAGGGCAGTGGAGGCCAAATGACTGGATGGATTTAAGAGAAGGTTAGATAGAGCTCTAGGGGCTAGTGGAATCAAGGGATATGGGGAGAAGGCAGGCACGGGTTATTGATTGTGGATGATCAGCCATGATCGCAATGAATGGCGGCGCTGGCTCGAAGGGCCGAATGGCCTCCTCCTGCACCTATTTTCTATGTTTCTATGTGTCTGTGACAATGGCCTAAGGCAGGCGTATAGGATGAGTGTAGATGGCACATCATGGGCGCCATTAAGTCTGGTCACATTATTCAAGCGATACTGCAACAATGGGTTTTAGTCAGTCTATATTTTAAGACTTTCCATTACAAATCATTACCGAGGATTTAAGGGGAATCAATCTCTCACCAGTATATGTTGGAACCATTAAATGATATGTTGTCTATATCTGTGTTACTGTCTGAAGAGCAGTGGACTTTCCATGACGTAATCTGCTGACGAGCCTTGGAAAAGAAGGTTGGCTGTCTGGTTCAGGAAATATTATAAATGACCTCAGTTATAAGAGATTGCATCAAACTGCCGCATGGACTGTGTTAGTCACTCAACATCGTAAAAGCTGCCTCATTTTCCAACGCAAGGATCTTCACGTTTATGAAGGATAGACACAGAGTGCTGGAGTAACTCAGCGGGTCAGGCAGCATCTGTGGAGAACACGGATAGGTGACGTTTCACAGAGTGCTGGAGTAACTCAGCGGGTCAGGCAGCATCTGTGGAGAACATGGATAGGTGACGTTTCACAGAGTGCTGGAGTAACTCAGCGGGTCAGGCAGCATCTGTGGAGAACATGGATAGGTGACGTTTCAGGTTGGGACATTTCAGGACAGGAGTCTTCAGTCTGAAGAAGGGTCCCGATTCACCTATTCATTTTCTCCAGGGATGCTGTTTGACCCCTAGAGTTACTCCAGCTTTTTGTGTCTTTCCTTTGTAAACCAGCATCTGCAGACTCGTGTTTCTAAATTCTAAAGATTCAGGAGTACATAACTCATAAGAGCCATTCAGCCCATTGTGTCGACTCCACCATTCAATCATGGCTGATCTATCTCTTCCTCCTAATCTCATTCTCCTGTGTACACTGAGTTTAGAAGGATGAGAGGGGATCTTATTGAAACATATAAGATTATTAAGGGTTTGGAAATGCTAGACTCCTGTGTACGGGTGTCAGGGGTTATGGGGAGAAGGCAGGAGAATGGAGTTAGGAGGGAGAGATAGATCAGCCATGATTGAATGGTGGAGTAGACTTGATGGGCCGAATGGTCTAATTCTGCTCCTATCACTTATGACCTTATAACTTTATTTCTCAATGTATACTCCAGGTCATTAAGCTGGATTCACATTTGGTTCCCATGTGTGCAGTTATCAAATAGTCATAGAGTGATACAATGCGGAAACAGGCCCTTCAGCCCACCTTGCCCACACTGGCCAACAATGTCCCAGGTACACTAGTCCCACCTGCCTGCACTTGGCCCATATCCCTCCAAATCTGTCATCCATGTTCCTGTCTAACTGTTTCTTAAACGTCGTGATAGTCCCAGCCTCAACTACCTCCCTCTTTTGTGAAAAAAGTTACCCCTCAGGTTTTTCCCCTTCACTTTAAACCTATGTCCTCTGGTGCTCGATTCCCCTACTCTGGGCAGTCACAGGTTGATACAGAGTGGAAAGAGGCCGTCTGGCCGTACTTGTCCACGCTGACCAAGGTGCCTGTTTAAGAAGGAACTGCAGATGCTGGAAAATCGAAGGTAGACAAAAGTGCTGGAGAAACTCAGCGGGTGCAGCAGCGAAGGAAATAGGCAACGTTTCGAGCCTATTTCTGAAGAAGGGTTTCGGCCCAGAATGTTGCCTATTTCCTTCGCTCCATAGATGCTGCTGCACCCGCTGAGTTTCTCCAGCACTTTTGTCTACCCTGACCAAGATGCCCTCTTGACCGAGTCCCACAGGTCCGCATTTGGCGTATGTCCCTCTAAACCAAGGGCTCCCAACCTGGGGGTAAATTGTCACCTACCCAGGGGGTAAATCTGTTGATTCTGGATCTGTACATATTTTTCCTCATTGACTGACTGTGTTTGGTTCTGGAATACCGGTATCTGTTCATCATTAGCTGTTCATAAATAAGTGAAGTAA
This sequence comes from Raja brachyura, assembly GCA_963514005.1. Next base: position 143,321 of record CAUPSL010001103.1, read on the forward strand.
CATTGTTATGCGCTACTAAAGTTGCCGGGGATAAACGGGATGAAAATAGACAATAGACAATAGACAATAGGTGCAGGAGGAGGCCATTTGGCCCTTTGAGCCAGCACCGCCATTCAATGTGATCATGGCTGATCATCCCCAATCAGTACCCCGTTCCTGCCTTCTCCCCATATCCCCTGACTCCGCGATCTTTAATAGGTTGGGAACCCCTGGTCTAAGCCTTTCCTCTCCAAAACCTCCCGAACATGACCAATCATCACTGTGACATTGTAATTGCACCCGCCTCGAAAAATAAGAAAATAGAAATATTTGTCCGACATGCGTTTAATCATGAATTGAAGTCCACACTGCGAGGAGATATACACAGAGCCAAAGATCACATGTTATTCATGCTTGCTTAAGTTGGAAAATTATTAATTGTTGTTCCGGAGAAAATCAATTAGTTAGTGCCTTTGGACTACATTGTTCTTGCTAATTATAATTATCAGTTCTAAAAGCCAAGGTCAACTTCAAGGGGCTTCCCTCAAAGAGTATGTTAAATGTATTGTGACAAGCGATGACCGAACACGGACCTAATAACACGCTAATCCCTGCTCAAGTTGCCATCCAGCCTTGCTCTTCTGCACTTTCTTGATGTATTTGGTTTAGAGATACAGCGCGGAAACAGGCCCATCGTCCCACCGAGTCCACACCGACCAGCGATCTCCCGAACACTAGCTCTATCCAACACGCACTAGGGACAATTCACGTTTCTACCAAGCCAATTATAGACAAGAGACAATAAACTATAGACAATAGGTGCAGGAGGAGGCCATTCGGCCCTTTGAGCCAGCACCGCCATTCAATGTGATCATGGCTGATCATCCCCAATCAGTACCCCGTTCCTGCCTTCTCCCCATATCCCCTGACTCCACTATCTTTAAGAGCCCTATCTAACTCTCTCTTGAAAGCATCCAGAGAACCGGCCTCCACCGCCCTCTGAGGCAGAGAATTCCACAGACTCGCAATTCTCTGTGAGAAAAAGTGTTTCCTCGTCTCCGTTAACCTACAAACCAGCACGTCTTTGGAGTGTGAGAGGAAACCGGACCTCCTGGAGAAAACCCACACAGGTCACGGGGAGAACGTGCAAACTCCATACACTCAGCACCCGTAGTCGGGATATTTTTAAGGCAGAGATAAATAGATTCTTGATTAGTACAGGTGTCGGGGGCAATGGGGAGAAGGCAGGAGAATGGGGTTAGGAGGCAGAGATAGATCAGCCATGATTGAATGGCGGAGTAGACTGGATGGGCTGAATGGCCTCATTTTGCTCTTATCACCTATGAACTTATGAATATCTTTTATATTTGGGTATAATTGTGTTAGGCGGACAATCCCTTGGCCAGAGTTGGGGAATCAAGGACCAGAGGACATAGGCTTAAGGTGAAGCGGAAAAGATTTAATAGCAATATGTAATGGGTAACATTTTCACACAAATGGTGTTGAGCAGGGACTTTCACAACATTTTAGAAACAATTAGACAGGTACATGGATAGGACAGGTTTGGAAGGATACAGGCCAAACACAGGCGGGTGGGACTAGTGTAGTTGGGAGTTGGATTCACGGGAGGTTGGTCTTGGAGGGGAGGGTGCTCCTCAAACTGCGGAGCATCCTGGACAACACAGCTCACCCCCTCCGTGACACACTGGTCAACCTGAGGAGCAGCTTCAGCAACAGACTGGTTCCACCAAGATGCAGCACAGAACGCCACAGGAGATCCTTCTTCCCTGTGGCTATCAAACTGGACAACCCCTCCCCCTTCTGTTGTGGGGTAGACTGAGACTGCCCCCCCCCCCCCCCCCCAATCTTTGCACATCCCCGATCCTTTCCACTCGTTTAATATTTCATGGATCTTGTTGAGTTTCATGACTGTTGGCAGATCACTTCCCCTCCTGGGATGAATGAAGTTCTATCGTATGGCATGTTGGCCGGTGTGGGCACGTTGGGCCGAAGGGCCTGTTTCCATTCTGTATAGCATGGGTTTACTGGGTTTTACGCAGAGCAAAGGTACATGTGACCATCTAGAGTCATTGAGGCATTGAAGCCAAGTGTTGTGTCAGGAGTCATGAGTGTTTAAATGTTATGCAATATCAATAACAGCACAATGAACTCCATGGATCCAATGAAGGGAGAGAGTTTCATGAGAGTCCACACACGTTCACAAGCTATAGTAGAACTAGGCCATTTGGCCCATCGAGTCCGCTCTGCCATTCAACCATGGCTGATCTAATCCCATTTTCCTGCCTTCTCCCCATAAGAATAAGGGGTAAGCCATTTAGAACGGAGACGAGGAAACACTTTTTCTCACAGAGAGTTGTGAGTGTGGAATTCTCTGCCTCAGAGGGCGGTGGAGGCCGGTTCTCTGGATACTTTCAAGAGAGAGCTAGATAGGGCTGTTAAAGATAGCGGAGTCAGGGGATATGGAGAGAAGGCAGGTACAGGATACTGAGTTGGATGATCAGCCATGATCACATTGAATGGCGGTGTTGGCTCGATGGGCCGAATGGTCTACTCCTGCACCTATTGTCTATTGTCTATTGAGGCCAGGATTGGAGGAAGTTTACGGTAGAAATTCTTCTTATAGCGTCCACATCACAAGATTAGAAATTGTTCAGCCAGAGCTAAACGCACTTCTCGACATCCGCATACAGTGGCGTCTTGCGCTGCTTGTGCGTGGTGGTGGAAAGATGGGTAGAAACAGGGCCGTGACCTGAAGGCTCTTTCCTTGACCCCACAATAGGAATGAAGACCAGGACCAGGGTCAAAGTGGTCAACAAAGTAGCGTTTGGTTTCCTTTGGTTTTCAACAAAGGAGCGCACTTGTAGCCAAGCAACAAACTGAGTAAGTGACAGTAGATCAGAGGGTAGACAAAAATGCTGGAGACACTCAGCGGGTGAGGCAGCATCTATGGAGCAAAGGAAATAGGCGATGAATGTGTGAATTGTGTCTCCCGTGTGACTAGTGTCTTTGTTTTCTTTAGCAAGGAACTACATATTCGCAGTATTCAAAGCAACACACTAGGTCTGAAGAAGTGCTTCGACCCGAAATGTCACCGATCCATGTTCTCCAGAGATGCTGCCTGACCCGCTGAGTTACTCCAGCACTCTGTGTCTATCATTGGGCATAAACAGTCTGTTTCTGTGCAGTATATCGCTGTGATTAAAGGGCCTGTCCCACCAGCGTGCGTTTGCATGCGTCTAGCGCGACCAAACATGGTCGCTTGAGGTGTACGGCCTCGCGGGGCCGGTCCCAATTGGAGCCGCGGAGGCGTATGGAGTTGTGCGGGGCTGGGTCCCGACATCATACTCACCAATCAGCTGGGCAGGAGGCGGGCCGGTTGAATTTGGGCGTCACAATGCGGCGGGCGGTGACATCATAACGCAATGGCATGGCGGGCGGTGACATAATCGCGCAACGCCACACGCTCGGCGTACGCCATCAAGATGCTGCGTACGATGTCGAGACGTTGCGTGCGGCCTCAATGCGGCTGCGGGCCGTCAGGCCGTTGGCAGGCGGAATTTTTGAACACGGTCAGTTTTTCGGAGGCCCGTGCAATGTCGGGACTAGCCCCGCACAGCTCCATACGACCCCGGCGATCGAAGTGGGACCAGCCCCGCGAGGCAGTACGCCTCAAGCGACCACGTTAGGTCACGCTAGACACATGCAATCGCTTGCCGGTGGGACAGGCCCTTTAGTACGCTAAGACACGCAGCAGGCAGTGCTGAACTACTATCTACCTCATTGGTGACCCTCGGACTATCCTTGATCGGACGTTGCTGGCTTTACCTTGCACTAAACGTTATTCCCTTATCCTGTATCTGTACACTGTGGACGGCTCGATTGTAATCATGTATTGTCTTTCCGCTGTCTGGTTAGCGCGCAACAAAAGCTTTTCACTGTACCTCGGTACACGTGACAATAAACTGAACTGAATTGCGATACGGTAGAGCAAGGCAAACACAGGCAGCAAACAGCCTCAGGGAGCAATTAGAACCATTTCCTTTTGACGAGCGATCAAGATCTGGCCAGAACTTGGTCAACATGGTAAAGATCAAGTAAAGAGGAAGTGACTCTGCTTGAAATACTAAACAAAGTCTTGGAGTGAAATCAATGGTTTGCACTGTGTGGAGGAAGGCTTTTCAAAAGGGGCAAAATCCATTTAAAAATTAATTTCTGGAAGCAGGTAGTGATTACAAGCTTTCCCCGGTTGGTGGAAGCTGTCTGGACACCATGAAGGAAAGGGGCCATTAATCAGGGTCGCCAAAAATATCCAAATGTACAACCGACTCTGAGAGAACCGGGGCAACAAAATCCTTTCTGCACAGTCTCAGAATGTGTAAAGTTTGATTGCTTAGTAAATAGTCCCAGTAATAAGTTGTTGAAGAAGGAACTGCAGATGCTGGAAAAATCAAAGGTAGATAAAATGCTGGAGAAACTCAGTGGATGAGGCAGCGTCTATGGAACGAAGGAATAGGTGACGTTTTGGGTCGAGACCCGTAAGGGTCTCGACCCGAAACGTCGCCTATTCCTTCTCGCCACAGATGCTGCCTCACCCGCTGAGTTTCTCCAGCATTTTTAAGGGTCTTGACCCGAAACGTCGCCTATTTCTTCGCTCCATAGATGCTGCCTCACCCGCTGAGTCTCTCCGGCATTTTTATCTACTCAGAAACAAGTTGGATAAGTATCTGAAGTCTGAAGAAGGGTCTCGACCCGAAACGTCGCCTATCTCCTTCGCTCCTTAGATGCTGCTGCACCCGCTGAGTTTCTCCAGCTTTTTGTGTAACCCTCGATTCTCCAGCATCTGCAGTTCCTTCTTTAACACTTGGATAAGTATCGGTTGGGAATGTCAATGAAGGATTCCTGCGGTATGGACACAAATATACATGGAGCACAGAAACCTCAATGACCATAAAAATCAACAGAACTGAGTAACTTCACGCTGCCTCGGTGAAGCAGCCGACACCATCACAGACGTGTCCCTGTCCCACCCCGGTCATTCCTTCTTCTCCCCGCTCCCGTCCGGCAGAAGGTACAGAAGCTTGAAAGCGTCGCACCACCAGACTCAGGAACAGCTTCTTCCCCTCTGTTATCAGGCTTCTGAACGGTCCTTCCATAAGCTAGGGTACTGTCCGATTCACCTCTACCCCATTGTGGACATTGGACTTTGTCTGTGGAACTGATGCGCTACGATGCTGAGAACTATATTCTGCACTCTGTATCTTCCCCTCCACCTGTTGGACTGGAGTTTGACCGGATTGTATTTGTGGTAGAGTTGCTGCCTCACAGCCCCAGAGACCCGGCTTCCATCCTGACTACGGGTGCTGTCTGTACGGAGTTTGCACGTTCTCCCCGTGACCTGTGTAGGTTTTATCTGGTTTTCTCCCACACTCCAAAGACGTGTGGGTTTGTAGCTAATTGGCTATTATTATTGTAAATAGTTCCTAGTGTGTGCAGGCCAGCGATAGTGTGCAGGGATCATTGGTCAATAGACAATAGACAATAGACGCAGGAGTAAGCCATTCGGCCCTTTGAGCCAGCACCGCCATTCAATGTGATCATGGCTGATCATCCACAATCAGTACCCCGTTCCTGCCTTCTCCCCATATCCCCTGACTCCGCTATCTTTAAGAGCCATAAGTAACCAGTGAACCGGCCTCCACCGCCCCCTGAGGTGGGCCGAAGGGCCTGTTTCCGCGCTGTATCTCTAATCTAAACTAAAGTGATATTGATAAACACATGTGTTGGTCATGTTTCTTCTCCTGGTAAACAATTCAACATAAGACTCAAAGTGCTGGAGTAACTCAGCGGGTCAGGCAGCATCTGTGGAGAACATGGATAGGTGACGTTTCACAGAGTGCTGGAGTAACTCAGCGGGTCAGGCAGCATCTGTGGAGAACATGGATAGGAATTAACAATAACACCAAACATCTATGAATAATGGAATGTAGAATATCTATTCTTGAGGCTAAATGGGCCGATAGTTAACAAAGGTGACGTCATCAATTTTATGCATCCATTCCTTTGTCTTGTGAATTAACCTGCTTTTTCACTTAGAATGGGCAAATTTAATAATCTCCTGCTACTAATGGACATTTCTCGGTTTCGCATAGAGTCTCAGGGACGATGAAAAATTAAATTGGATTGAAATGGGCTTCGTACATTATTTCAAATTCATGGTTCAGAAAAGAGTTCAGAATCTAATGAAATATGTAGCTCGTTCAGGCAATACACATCTTCTCAATAATATAATGGCAGGTACAATTCAGAATGCTTGACTACCTTTTTATCTTAATATTTCTTTCCATTGAGTTGAAAACTGTACTTAAGGAAGAAAATGTGCCTGATTTGGCTCTTATTCCTATTGTCTGTGCTTGGCAGAATCGCTCGGAATCTCAGCTGCACTAACGGAGATGCACAATTAGAATAATGGCTGGAGGGAACTTGAAACCGACTGCTCCCGGCAGTGAAGATAGCGAATGGCATGTTGGCCTTCACAACAAGAGGAGTTGAGTATTGGAGCAAAGAGGTCCTTCTGCAGTTGTACAGTGCCCTAGTGAGACCTTGGGAATCTCATTGAAACATATAAGATTATTAAGGGCTTGGACGTGCTAGAGGCAAGAAACATGTTCCCAATGTTGGGGGAGTCCAGAACCAGGGCCCACAGTTTAAGAATGAGGGGAAAGCCATTTAGAACGGAGATGAGGAAACACTTTTTCACACAGAAAGTTGTGAGTCTGTGGAATTCTGTACCTCAGACTGTGACCTCTTGTTCTGGACCTCCCCAACATCGGGAACAATCTTCCAGCATCTAGCTTGTCCAATCCCTTAAGAATTTTGTAAGTTTCTATAAGATCCCCCCTCAATCTTCTAAATACTAGTGAGTACAAGCCGAGTGTATCCAGTCTTTCCTCATATGGAAGTCCTGACATCCCAGGAATCAGTCTGGTGAACCTTCTCTGTACTCCCTCTATAGCAAGAATGTCTTTCCCCAGATTAGGAGACCAGAACTGTACGCAATACTCCAGGTGTGGTCTCACCAAAACCCTGTACAACTGCAGTAGAACCTCCCTGCTCCTATACTCAAATCCTTTCACTATGAATGCTAACATGCCACTCGCTTTCTTCACAGCCTGCTGCACCTGCATGCCTACTTTCAATGACTGGTGTACCATGACACCCTGGTCTCGTTGCATCTCCCCTTTTCCTAATCGGCCACCATTTAGATAATAGTCTACAGTTGGAGATACAGCACCTTAACAGGCTCTTCAGCCCACCGAGTCACTAACACTACCCTACACACACTGGAGACAATTTACACTTATACCAAGCCAATTAACTTACAAACCTGTGCGTCTTTGAAGTGTGGGAGGAAACCGAAGATCTCAGAGAAAACCCACAGTGCAATGTCACAAGGAGAACGCACAAACTCCGTACAGACAGCACCCGTAGTCAGGATCAGATCTGGGTCTCTGGCGCTGTGAGGCAGCAACTCTACTGCTGCGCCACTGTGAGGGGTTGCTGTGGGAAGAGTGGGGGACCTCATCGAAACCTACTGGACCTGAAATGCCGGGATAGAGTGGATGTGGGTTGGACGTTTCCACTAGTGGGAGAGTCTAAAGGCGGGGGCCAGGGCAAGCGGGGGTAGCGCTGTCTGAAATTCCCATGGTGCAAAGCCAAGGTGATACAGACACACACCGCGATGAACAGGGAGGTTGGCGCTGTATAAAGACGGCTAAAGCACAGTGTACGGTAAGTCCTTTAAAAGAGGGTGGGGAGAAGAAAGAGGGGGAGAAGGAGTGGAGGCAACTTTTAGGAAGCCAGAGATACACGGCTGTGAAGCTCGGCGGACATTTACCATTACCGGTCGGTTATCCATGGTTCTGAAAACTACTACATTTTTGTTTCCCAATGGGCCAATTAATTTCACCGGTCAGCACCGGCTACAACCTACGAGAACCTGTGACCTCCTGGCGACCCGCTTGGACCTCCTGGTGACCCACCTACGGCACAAGAATTCTCTCTACTCTCCAGGTCGGCGTTAATTATTCAACATGTTGAAACATTCACGGCGACCACAATGAGGCCGCGACTAGTTCCCAGAATGCGGGAACTCCTCACGACCATGAAGGCGACTCCCCGGCAACCACCCGCGAACATCTGGCGAACATGTTGCGACCGCATAGTCTCCTGCAGTCGCCCAAAAAGTCGCCCAAGTGGGACAGGCCCATCACTCACTGGAAATTGTCCAAAACACAAACTGGTGGAGGAACTCAGAGGGTCAAGCAGCATCAACGGAGGGAATGGACTGAAACGTTTCGGGTCGGGACCCTTCCTCAGACTGGAAGGTCATCTGGCCATTTCCCTCCACGGACGCTGCCTGACCCCCTGAGTTCCTCCAGCACCTTGTGGGTTTTTTTTTTGCTGGAGACTCCAGCACCTGCAGTTGTTCTGGGTCTCGCTAGAAGTTGCAGCAGTTATACGAGTCTGTTAATTTATCAGGTGCTCACAGATATCTGTGTGGAACAGGGCCATCTATCAGCCTGAAAAGTGGTTTCCTGAAACAGTAATCACCGCAATTAATAAGAAAGACCGTTTTGCTTAAAAGGCTCGAGAACGAATAGTCTTACAACCAGAAGTGCTTCTGATTCGGTGAGTCACTTTCAGCTTTTAATGCTCTTGTTCCCACATGCTGTAGAGAAGTGCTCTCGTATACTTCACAGACGGGAGTCATTACTCGTGCATTCTAAGAGGATTCATTACACGCCAGCGAATGTAGAGGTAGCCGTCAACTTCAGAGCCGACAGGGACTGTGGGGAGGGTGACAGCGGTCGGTACAACTGTGGTCACATCACGGTGAAGGAGCGTGTGCGTGCATGCGTGCGTGTGTGGCCCGGACATTGGACTGATGTCTGTGGGTCTCCGCTTAAATGCCTGTCCCACTTGGCCGTCATTCAAGCGCCATTTACGCGATCTGCTAGCGTGTGTGTAGAGCGTGGGTAGCGTGTTGATAGCGCAGGGACGGGCGCATAGAGTGGCGTGGAGGAGTGTGGAGTGGTGTGGAGGAGTGTGGACTTCGTCCTGAACTAAATCTTTGGGCGCCAGCGGTGTGTCGAGTAACTGACGGCCAATGTGGGACAGGCCCAAGACCCTGGCGCGACGCAACGTCTCACCTCCAACAGCAGCAGAAGCCGGCAAACGATCGCCGAACTCGGCCTGGGGCTCACGGCCGTTGCGGTCCGGATCCGCCCCCACTCCTACTCCCAGAGCGGGGCCAAGAAAATTGGAGATAGACACAAAATGCTGGAGTAACTCAGCAGGACCGGCAGCATCTCTGGAGACAAGCAACGGGTGATGTTTTGGGTCAAGACCCTTCTTTCAGTCTGAAGAAGAGTCTCGACACGGAACGTCACCCATTCCTTCTCTCCAGAGATGCTGTCTGTCCCGCCGAGTTACTCCAGTGTTTTGTGTCCATCTTCAAATGACGTCACGCGTTCCAGACAGCAGTGCGGACGCACGATGGGACAGGCCCTCTATGCTGTGTGCCCTGGGGATTCTCACACGCTGCTGTGGTCTCTGCTTCATGTAGTTTTGCAACTTGTTGTTTTTTTAAATTTAGTATGATTGTATTGCTAACCAAATGTCCCTGTACCTCGATACACGTGACAATAAAGGACCATAGAACCATTGAATCATTGAACACTAGGACAAGTTTGCAACTTACCAAAGCCAATGAGCCTACAAACCTGTACATCTTTGGAGTGTGGGAGGAAACAAGGATATGGCGGACCAATTGAATAACTACTTTGGTTCTGTCCTCACTAAGGAAGGCATAAATAATCTGCCGGAAATAGCAGGGGACCGCGGGTCAAAGGAGTACTTGAGTGAAATCCAGGTTAGTCGGGAAATGGTGTTGGGTAAATTGAATGGATTAAAGGCCGATAAATCCCCAGGGCCAGATAGGCTGCATCCCAGAGTACTTAAGGAAGTAGTTCCGGAAATAGTGGATGCATTAGTGATAATCTTTCAAAACTCATTAGATTCTGGAGTAGTTCCTGAGGATTGGCGGGTAGCAAACGTAACCCCTCTTTTTAAAAAGGGGGGAGAGAGAAAACGGGGAATTACGAATCTTGTGGAATTTTTCGAGGATGTAACTAGTAGCGTAGATGGGGGAGAACCAGTGGATGTGGTGTATCTGGACTTCCAGAAGGCTTTCGACAAGGTCCCACATAAGCGATTAGTATATAAACTTAAAGCATATGGCATTGGGGGTTCAGTATTGATGTGGATAGAGAACTGGCTGGCAAACAGGAAGCAAAGAGTAGGAGTAAACGGGTCGTTTTCACAATGGCAGGCAGTGACTAGTGGGGTTCTGCAAGGCTCAGTGCTGGGACCCCAGCTATTTACAATATACATAAATGATCTGGATGAGGGAATTGAAGGCAATATCTCCAATTTGCGGATGACACTAAGCTGGGGGGCAGTGTTAGCTGTGAGGAGGATGCTAGGAGAATGCAAGGTGACTTGGATAGTCGGGTGAGTGGGCAAATGTTTGGCAGATGCAGTATAATGTGGATAAATGTGAGGTTATCCACTTTGGTGGCAAAAATAGGAAAACCGACTACTATCTAAATGGTGGCCGATTAGGAAAAGGGGAGATGCAGCGCGACCTGGGTGTCATGGTACACCAGTCATTGAAAGTAGGCATGCAGGTGCAGCAGGCAGTGAAGAAAGCCAATGGTATGTTAGCTTTCATAGCAAAAGGATTTGAGTATAGGAGCAGGGAGGTTCTACTTCAGTTGTATAGGGTCTTGGTGAGGCCACACCTGGAGTATTGTGTACAGTTCTGGTCTCCAAATCTGAGGAAGGACATTATTGCCATAGAGGGAGTGCGGCGAAGGTTCACCAGACTGATTCCTGGGATGTCAGGACTGTCTTATGAACAAAGACTGCATAGACTCGGTTTATACTCTCTAGAATTTAGGAGATTGAGAGGGGATCTTATAGAAACTTACAAGATTCTTAAGGGGTTGGACAGGCTAGATGTAGGAAGATTGTTCCCAATGTTGGGGAGGTCCAGGACAAGGGGTCACAGTTTAAGGATAAGGGGGAAATCCTTTAGGACCGAGATGAGAAGGAATTTTTTCACACAGAGAGTGGTGGGTCTCTGGAACTCTCTGCCACAGAGGGTAGTTGAGGCCAGTTCATTGGCTATATTTAAGAGGGAGTTAGATGTGGCCCTTGTGGCTAAGGGGATCAGGGGGTATGGAGAGAAGGCAGGTACGAGATACTGAGTTGGATGATCAGCCATGATCATATTGAATGGCGGTGCAGGCTCGAAGGGCCGAATGGCCTACTCCTGCAACTAATTTCTATGTTTCTATGTTTCTATGTAAACCGGAGCACCCGGTGAAAACCCACGCAGGTCACGGGGAGAACGTGCAAACTCCGTGCAGACAGCACCCGTCGTCAGGATTGAACTCAGGTCTCTGGCGCTCTTCTTCTTCATTCTTGCGAATGAAACATAAATAAGCCAAAGGGACAGTTAGATCTCGCGCCGGGTGTTGAGCAGCCAGGTTGTTGTCAATGTCTGCCAGGCCCTGACAGAGCTCCATGTGGTGGGTGGTAGAGCGGGCACCCGGAGATGACATGGTTGGCTGTCTGTTGTTCTGCTCCACATTCCCAGGCTAGGCTCTGGCGGAGGGAGGGAGCCCCCATCTCCACACGCTGGCGTCGAAACGCCCAACTCCAGTACCAAGTCTGTTGAGCTTCACCCGTGCTCTTCTGGGGAGCTCAGACCCTGGACAGCTGTTGTCTGGTGAAGAGATGTCGCTGTGTGATGGAGGTGAGGTGCCTTCCACTCCTGTGACCACTTGGTGGCTGTCCAGTGTGGTTTTGTCGCAACTCTTTGGCGCTGTGAGGCAGTGACTCTACCGCTGCGCCACCGTGCCGCACTAATTCCTACTCTTGAAGCTTTGAACTGATTTTATGCAATGTGAATCACAATATAGCCTAGTTGTCCTACGGCTTCAGGCTGTGGACACGCTATCCATACACAAGACAACAATCTAGCCTTGCACTTCGTTGATGTGAGGTTGCTAGTCAAGGTTACAGTTGAATCTACGTAGGAGAATGGAAACGTACTCAACTTTTCAATCAAGAGAAAGTTCCTGTTTGTGTTTGACTGGGCAGGATTGGACAAGGAATTGTTGAAAGCTAAATGTGATTGAGTTGCTGGATGATCGGGGTGGTGAATCTGTGGGATTCGTTGCCACAGACGGCGGTGGAGGCCAAGTCTTTGGGTTGCCTTAAAGCGGAGATTGACAGATTGTTGAATTAGTGCGGGTGTCAGAGGCTGTGGGGAGAAGGCAGGAGAATGGGGTTGAGAGGGAAAGGTATTGTGATTCAGTTTAAAGCCGGCCTGCGGCCTACACCAGCCTGAAGCCACGGTCACCGGTGGGGAAGCACCGGTTCAGGATTTACTTGTCTGGCAGCGGCTGCGGAGGGTTGTGGTCCCGACCACGGGGGAAAATGGAGGAGGACTGGCCAAATGTTGCCCCTGCCGCCACAGTGATGAATGCTGTGGTGGATGTTGGTGTTAAATGTTCATTGTGTATTTGTGTGTCTTTATCATTGTACCGCTGCTGGCAAATTCATTTCACTGCACTTTATGTGCAATGTGACGAATACAACTTGATTGATTGATTGATTGATTGATGCTTCAAGAGTAGGAATGAAGGAGCCAAGGTGGCGTAGCGGTCGAGCTGCTGCCTCACAGCGCCATTATTGAATGCTGGATTAGAGTCAATGAGCCAATTTCTACACCTATCATTTTAGTTCAGAGATACAGCGCGGAAACAGGCCCTTCGGCCCACCGGGTCCGCGCCGACCAGCGATCCCCGCTCACTAACACCACGTGCACCCACTAGGGACAATTTTTACATTTACCAACCCAATTAACCTACGAACCTACACGTCTTTGGAGTGGGGAGGAAACCGGAGCACCCGGAGAAAACCCACGCGGGTCACGGGGAGAACGTACAAACTCCGTACAGACAGCGCTCGTAATCGGGATGGACCCCGGGTCTCTGGCGCCGTGAGGCAGCAACTCTACCGCTGCGCCACCGTGCTGCCCTCACCATTGTGCCACCCTATCCATGTTCTCCACAGATGCTGCCTGACCCGCTGAGTTACTCCAGCACTCTGTGAAACGTCACCTATCCATGTTCTCCACAGATGCTGCCTGACCCGCTGAGTTACTCCAGCACTCTGTGAAACGTCACCTATCCATGTTCTCCACAGATGCTGCCTGACCCGCTGAGTTACTCCAGCACTCTGTGCCTTCTTTTCTTTCGGCCAGCATCTGCATTTCCTTCTTTCTAACTGAAGATGTGAGTCATCAATGTTGGTGAATGATCAAAATTGGCAAAGACACAGAGAATCATTGCACTGCTCCTCAATGCAGCCAAATGCAGTCTTCACCATCTATCTACCTGGGGTGGGGGCTTGGTTTGGATGCTTCACCTGTCGAGTGACACCACCAACATGTTGGCACAGTCTCTGTATGACACTGGGCTGAGGCTGCATGTCAATGCTTGGGGCTTAGAGTCATATCGTCACAGAGCTCCAGAGCACAGAACCACACCCTCAGGCACACATTGGCCATGCTGACCAAGCCGGCTTATTCAATCAGTCCTATTTGCCTGCATTTAGCCCACAACCCTCTGAGCCCTTCCCATCCAAATATTTATCCAAATGTTTTTTTAAGTTGTAACAGTATCCGCTTCTGTACCTCCCTCTGGCAGCTCGTTCCAGATACGGACTATGGGACTATCCTGTTTTTGCTACCAGGTACGGTAGCAAAAACAGGAAGGCAGATTGCTATCTAAATGGAGTAATGTTGAGAAAAGGGGAAGTACAACAGGATCTGGGGGTCTTTGTTCATCAGTCAATGACTGATAGGTACAGCAGGCAGTGAAGAAAGCGAATGGCATGTTGGCCTTCATAACAAGAGGAGTTGAGTATAGGAGCAAATAGGTCCTTCTGCAGTTGTACAGGGCCCTGGTGAGACCACACCTGGAGTATTGTGTGCAGTTTTGGTCTCCTAATTTAAGGACAGACATTCTTGCTATTGAGTGAGTGCAGCGTAGGTTCACCAGGTTAATTCCCGGGATGGCGGGACTGTCATATGCTGAGAGAATGGAGCGACTGGGCTTGTATACTCTGGAATTTGAAAGGATGAGAGGGGATCTTATTGAAACATGTAGGATTATTTAGGGTTTGGACACGCTTGAGGCAGGAAACATGTTCCCGATGTTGGGGGAGTCCAGAACCAGGGGCCACAGTTTAAGAATAAGGGGTAAGCCATTTAGAACGGAGACAAGGAAACACTTTTTCACACAGAGAGTGGTGAGTCTGTGGAATTCTCTGCCTCAGATGGCGGTGGAGGCAGGTTCTCTGGATACTTTCAAGAGAGAGCTAGATAGGGCTCTTAAAGATAGCGGAGTCAGGGGATATGGGGAGAAGGCAGGAATGGGGTACTGATTGGGGATGATCAGCCGTGATCACATTGAATGGCGGCACTGGCTCGAAGGGCCGAATGGCCTACTCCTGCACCTATTGTCTATTGTCTATCTCTCTGTTCTGCAACTCTCCATTGACTGTGTAGTTCCTGCACCGATTGACTCACCACAGTGCATCACCTGGTGCTTGTCAGCGTTCAATCCCATTTGCCAACCCTTGGCTCACTTTCCCAACCCATGTCGATCTTGTAAACGCGGACAACCTTCCCCACTGTCTACACATCACCTCCCGGAGCCCATGTTGTTTGACTTAGAGGCAAGATTTCTACCCAGGAGGCAAAACATGAAGTATTGGCCAATAAAATGCAAAATAGTTATTTCAAACTTTTATGACTGTAGTAAAGTTTAATGCAAAACTCCAACATGTTTAATATGACTTACACTTGTGTCAATACGGTACAAAACTCAACGAGTAATCCATCTACCCTAGGATAACAAATTGGATTAGATTTTCTACACACTCATACAGAGCTCAAATTTGGTTTCTTGAGAAGTTAACACACCAATTATGACAACTCTATTAAGTGTAAAGCTGTTTTCACCTATACTCACTTTCCCAATTTACCTCAAATTTCGCTTGGGTAGTTTACACCCCAGCAGTATGAACATTGACTTCTCCAATTTCAGGTAGTCCTTGCTTTCTCCCTCCTTCCCCTCCCCTTCCCAGCTCTCCCACAGCCCACTGTCTCCGCCTCTTCCTTTCTTCTTCCCGCCCCCCCCCCCACCCCACATCAGTCTGAAGAAGGGTCTCGACCCGAAATGTCACCTATTCCTTCGCTCCATAGATGCTGCCTCACCCGCTGAGTTTCTCCAGCATTTTTGTCTACCTACCATTCCCAATTTACTCATTTCTAGACTCCAAAAGCTTGCAAACTCCGTACAGACAGCACCTATAGTCAGGATGGAACCCGGGTCTCTGGCGCTGTGAGGCAGCAACTCTACCACTGCGCCACTGTGCCGCCACAAATGTTAGAGTAAATGTTTGATGTGAGCTTTCACACAGAGGAGTTAGCTCAGTGAAACGTCACCTATCCATGTTCTCCACAGATGCTGCCTGACCCGCTGAGTTACTCCAGCACTCTGTGAAACGTCACCTATCCATGTTCTCCACAGATGCTGCCTGACCCGCTGAGTTACTCCAGCACTCTGTGAAACGTCACCTATCCATGTTCTCCACAGATGCTGCCTGACCCGCTGAGTTACTCCAGCACTGTGAAACGTCACCTATCCATGTTCTCCACAGATGCTGCCTGACCCGCTGAGTTACTCCAGCACTGTTTCTGCCACCAGCTTGTTCATGTTTGTGTCTTACAATGTCATCCACATTGTGACAGGAACTATACAATCTGACAGCAATCTCCCAGTCAGAATTACTTCATCTTCTAATAATTAAACTAAATTTTCAGTCTTCACATCACTTTACCACCAAATGAAATATAGTGATCGAGTGGAAATGTTCTAATCTCTTATAATATTCCCTGGCATTTTAATTTTAAATATGAATTTTGAATGATTTTAAACCTTAAACTGTGTGATGAAAAAAATGGTGTTAATCAGCCCCTGATGTATTGGCTTGGCTTAAATACAGAACTGACTGGAGAGAACAGGTCAAAATCAATCTTGCCACAAGCTCTGTGTAATTTGACAATTTGAACTCTTTCGAAGCGAGAGTACGTTGGTCTTAGAGAGAAATATCATAAGATCATTAGCTCATAAGAAATAGAATTGGGACATTCAGCCCATCAAGTCTACTCCACCATTCAATCATGGCTGATCTATCTCTCCCTCCTAACCCCATTCTCCTGCCTTCTCCCCATAACCCCTCCTCCACATTCGCACTGCTATCATCCTGTGTGCTGAGGTATGTTGTTCTGTGGAGCGATACAGTGTGATGTGGTGCGGTTTCAAGGCAATAAGGGATAGGAGTAGAATTAGGCCATTCGGCCCATCCAGTCTACTCTGCCATTCAATCATGGCTGATCTATCTGTTCCTCCTAACCCCATTCTCCTGCCTTCTCCCCATAACACCATACTAATCAAGAATCTATCTATCTCTGCCTCAAATACTTGGGGCAGAGATAGATCACAAGGACTTGGCTTCCACAGCCTTCTGTGGCAATTAATTCTGACTAAAGAAATTCCCCCTCATCTCATTCCTAAAGGTACGTCCATTTATTCTGAGGCTGTGACCTGTGGTCCTAGACTCTCCCACTAGTGGAAACATCCTCTCCACATCCACTCTATCCAGGCCATTCACTATTCGGGAAGTTTCAATGAGATTCCCCCTTGATCCACAGTGAGCCCTGCATCGGGGAATGTTGCCGACTGGCCCGCTGCAGACTGCAGGAGTACGTGCTGAGGGACGCACTGAGGCTCGGTGCAGCCAACGCCAAGGCTCGGTGGGGGAGGGCCACAGTCTAGGGTCCTTCCGCTGCTGGACATGGGGGGCACGGTATGGTGGAGGCGCCCCTCAAAATAAGGGAAGGGATTCCACGCCGGGGGGCCACATGAGTGGCACGGGTGGGGGATAAATTGTGAGTTGGGGAAACTGTCGGAATGTCGGATGGAGTTTTGTAAGCATCGGGTATTGGATATATTTATTTCTCGAATAAAGTCTATTTTGAAATTTACAAAAAACGTGAGCCCTGTGTCGTATGGCAGCAGATGATAGCAGACATTGAAGAGAAGTCTGTGAAGAAGGGTCTCGACCTGAAACGTCACCCATTCCTTCTCTCCAGAGATGCTGCCTGTCCCGCTGAGTTACTCCAGCTTTTTGTGTCTATCTTTGGCTTAAACCAGCACCTGCAGTTCGTTCCGACACGTGCAGGAGCTCGTTATGGGGCGTTAAAACATCAGAGCAGACCACAACACGCTCCACAAAACTGTACAAAACTCAATTAGTACGGGCGTCAGGGGTTATGGGGAGAAGGCAGGAGAATGGGGTAGGACAATAGACAATAGACAATCCCCTCTATCCTTCTAAACTCCAGAGTGTACAAGCCCAGCCGCTCCATTCTCTCAGCATATGACAATCCCGCCATCCCGGGAATTAACCTGGTGAACCTACGCTGGGCTCCCTCAATAGCAAGAATGTCCTTCCTCAAATCAGGGGACCAAAACTGCACACAATACTCCAGGTGTGGTCTCACTAAGGCTCTGCACAACTGCAGAAGGACCTCTTTGCTCCTATACTCAACTCCTCTTGATATAAAGGCCAACATGCCATTCGCTTTCTTCACTGCCTGCTGTACCTGCATGCTTACTTTCATAGACTGATGAACAAGGACCCCCAGATCCCGTTGTACTTCCCCATTTCCCAACTTGACACCATTTAGGAAAAGGAGATGTACAACGGGATCTGGGGGTCCTTGTTCATCAGTCAGCACGCAGGTACAGCAGGCAGTGAAGAAAGCGAATGGCATGTTGGCCTTTATAACAAGAGGAGTCGAGTATAGGAGGAAAAGATAGATGAGCCATGATTGAATGGTGGAGTAGACTGGATGGGCTGAATGGCCGAATTCTACTCCTATCACTTATGACCTTGAAAACACACCGCATCACACTGTATCACTCCGCAGAACAGCATACCTCACTCAGCACACAGTGTGATAGCCGTGCGGCATGGTGGTGCAGCGGTAGAGTTGCTGCCTCGCAGCGGCAGAGACCTGGGTTCGAGCCTGACCACGGGTGCTGTCTGTACGGAGTTTGCACGTTCTCCCCATGACCTGCGTGGGTTTCCTCTGGTTTCCTTCCACACTCCAAAGACGTGCTGGTTCATTGGTTAATCGGTCTGTGTAAGTGGTCCCTAGTGCGCAGGATAGAACTAGTGTACAGCTCGTCGGTGCGGTCTCGGGGGGGCATGAGGGTCTGTTTCCGCGCTGTATCACTGAACAACACCACCCCTCAGAGACCAACGTTGCACCCAGCTGCAGATTAGTGTCACTATACTGTGGCTCAGCCCACAGGCTAATTAGAGAGCTCTCTCTCTCTCTCTCTCTCTCTCTCTCTCTCTCTCTCTCTCTGGCAGACTAGTAGCATGCAGTTGGAGATGAAAGCACCCAATGTTTCCTCTACAGAGTTGCTCATAAAACACTATGGATTCTAATCACAGTGTGAGCCTGATCATCTCCTACATGGTGTCAGAAGTGGGACAGTGTGGGCTGTGTTTCAAATCTTTAGGATTGTCCCAAATCCGTATTTAATCCTTATTCTTTTTTGTTGCTACGACCATGGTCGAGACGCAATCTGAGGGGTGAGCGACGGGGGCAATCGCGCCCATAGTCGCCATTCTGTCGGGTTCACCTTGTACGCGGTCCCGCACAGCATGGGACAACTGGGAGTGTCAAACATCGCCAGGGAACACCAACCCATCCTTCCCACCAAAGCTGACGTCAGCACCCCCCCTCCCCCCCGCCCCCCCCTCCTTCCCAGCGCAACGTTCCAGGGAAGGAGGACCAAAAACCAAAATGATGGTCTCTGCGGTAATTACCCGAATAAAAAAGCTTTCAGTGTCAAATGGGAAGAATGCAGTAAAAAGAAGAATTATTTCTCCCAAGTGAGATTTTATTGTCAATTTAAAATTCCATTACAATGAGAACCTGGTTCTGTTCGAAGGACATATTGGTGGCTGGACTTGGGCAGCAGAAGGTATATAGAAGGGTTTCCTAATGAAAAGAATATTTCAAAGATCTTAGCTGTGATCTATTGGCTCATTTAATATGTTCCCAGGCTAGGATATAGTATTTGATAACCAGCTACTTGCCTTTAATATCTGAGGGCTGTTTTATTGGCCACACCGTGTTCAGTCGTGTGATTTTAACTCTTTGACGTCAGCCCCAACCCCGGGACTCCACCAATGGGGAATGAGTCATGCAGTCCAAATTTTATTTTTAAAACACAAAGTGCTGGAACAACTCCACAAGAAATCACAGAGAATTGTGGACGCAGCCCAGACCATCGCACAAACCAACCTCCCCTCCATTGACTCCATCTAAAGAAGTGTGAAAACGCACACCTCCAGATTCAGGGACAGTTTCTTCCCAGCTGTTACCAGGGACTGAACCATCCTACCACAACCAGAGAGCAACGCTGAACTACTATCTACCTCATTGGTGACCCTCGGACTATCCTTGATCGGACTTTTCTGGCTTTACCTTGCACTAAACGTTATTCACTTATTCCCTTATCATGCATCTGTACGCTGTGGACGGCTCGATTGTAAATTGATTTGATTTGATCTGATTTTATTATTTGTCATACGAACCTCAGAGAGGCTCGAACGAAACTCCGTTTCTACATGCCATACATAAATCATAAAAAAAAAATACACAGACAATTCAATTCACACAAACATCCATCACAGTGAATCTCATCCTCACTGTGATGGAAGGCAAAGTCTTCTCTCTCCCCCGCACCATCTCACTCCCGAGGTCGAAGCTGCAGGCGGGCGGTGTTAAGTTCCACGGCCTTTGAGGTAGCGCCGGGCGATGTACGGCCCCGCTCTAGGCCCAAAGGTCACAGTTGGAGCCCCCGGCGGGCGCTGGAATGTCCCGCGGCCATGAAAGCCGCGCCGGGCGATGTACGGCCCCGCTCCAGGTCACTCCAACCCCGCGACACGAGCTGGAGATGTGTTGCGGGAGCTCCGGAGAGCGGTCTCCCACCCGGACCTGCGAGCTCCCGATAGTCCACCGGTCTGCAGCTGGAGCTGAAGCTCCAGAGTCGGGCCGCAGCAGCGAGCCACCACCGCTCCCCCCGCTCCGAGGCCAGCCAGCCCCATGACGGTGAGTCCGCAGCTCCGTGAATGGAGCACCCAGGTCGTCTCGGTCGGAGGCCGCTCCATGGTGCTAGGCCCCAACAACAACGGAGACCCGACAGGGAAAAAGTCGGGTCTCCCGTGCAGGGAAGAGATTTAAAAGTTTCCCCCTCTTCCCCCCCCCCCCCCCCCCCCCACATATACACAGTTACAAACAATACAAAAAAAAACACGAACAACTACATTTAACTAGACAAAAAATAAAAAAAAGACAGACAGGCTGTAGGGGCCGCTGCAACGTGAGTCGCGCCCGCCCACAAAAAAAAAATCATGTATTGTCTTTCCACTGACTGGTTAGCACGCAACAAAAGCTTTTCACTGTACCTCGGTACACGTGAGAATTAACTAAACTCAGCAGGTTAGACGGCAATTGTGGAAGGTATGGACAGACGACATCCATTCCTGGACCAGAGTCTGAAATAGGCTCCCGACCCGAAACCTTGCCCGTCCACTCCACAGAAACTGCCTGACCCGCAGAGATCTTCCAGCACTTTGTGTTTTGTTTGAAATTGCAGCACCTGCAGTTTCTTGTGACTCCTTTTAAAAACAAAATATTTTGTATTAGAATGAAAAAGCAAGCCTTTGAATGGTTGAGAATTTTAATTTAAATATAATCTCACGTGCCATCTTCTGGGAATTATGGTAGCGAGAGGCAACTTTGTTTAGTGTCAGACCGCACATACAATCTTGTGATAAATACTTTCAAGAGACCAGAGACCAGTTGGTGCAGTGAAATGTGTGGTCACCATACAGCCATATGAATAAAATGAAGAGCACAGAACACGATGGTCTATACCCTAGACATCCCCACACAGCGGAATCAAAGCTTCCCACTGTGAGTGAAGGCACCAAAGATCAGTTATCCTCCTCTTTGTTGTTCACCCGTGGGCGGGGCCTCCCGAGCCCCCCGCAGTCGCCGCGACAGGTGGCCCGATGTCTAGGCCCGCTCGCCGGGATGATGGAACTCCCACGTTGGAACAGGAGAACATCCTCAGCGGCTTGGACCTCCGGATCGGTCACTTCTTATCGGAGACCGCGGCTCCTGAAGTCCACAGGCCGTGTGGAGATTCAATGCTGGCGGCCCCCGGTAAAGGGATCCCAAACTCGGCGATGTTGGTCAGCGCTGCCCACGCTGGAAGCTCCGCAGAACACAGCTCCACGATGTTGGAGCCGCCCCAACACTCCGGAGCTACAAACGGCGATCCAGGTTAGGCATCGCCCGCTCCGCGGTGAGTCCAGCGCTGCGCCGCCGCTGCTGAAGCTCTGGTCCGGTCCCCGGTCTCCGGCAGGAAAGGCCGCGCCAATCCAGTCGGTAGAGGCCGCGAGGAGGGAGGGCGAGGACGCGACTCAGAGAATAGTCGCATCCTCGCCAGGAAGTGGCTGGGAGGGTTTCCCCCTTACCCTACCCCCCTCCCCCACATAGAAATACTACAAAAATCCTCCAGACATTCTTTTAACAAACTAAAAATAAACATATGATAGAAAAACAGACAGACTGTAGGCAGAGCCTGCCATCATGAGGCGCCCCTAGTGGATTCTAAAGGCAAGAGTCAAGATTCAAGATCAAGGGTGGTATGTGCCAGGAATGGAACAATTCGATTCTACTTGCTACAGTTTTACATAAACATAAATATCCAACTATGGAGTACAATAAATGCACAATTAGTGATTTAGTTTAATTTAGCGATTTAATTTAGCGCGGAAACAGGCCCTTCGGCCCACCGAGTCCGCACCAACCAGCGATCCCCGCACACTAATACTATCCTACACACACTAGGGACAATTTACATTTATACCAAAAAAGTCAACCTACAAACATGTACATCTTTGGAGTGTGGGAGGCAACCGGAACACCCGGAGAAAACCCATGCAGGTCACGGGGAGAACGGACAAACTCCGTACAGACAGCACCTGTAGTCAGGATCGAACCCACGTCTCTGGTACTGAAAGTGCTGTAAGGCAGCAACTCCGCTGCAGCATCACCGGGCCACCCCGTGACAGTGGATAATCAAGTGTAGTCCAGATAGCCATGGGAGTCAGTGGATGTCGGTCAGTAGATGTCGGTCAGTAATCTGTTACCTGCAATGGAGATAGTGAGGTCCAGAAACGGTAGGGAGATGTCAGAAATGGTCCAGGTGAATAACAAATATAGTAGCAATGAGATTTAAAAAATCAAGTCTGCAATTTATCCCATCAGATAACGCATAAAAAGAAGTTTAATTTGACACCTAATTCACTTTCATATCTTCAGTATTAAAAATGTTATGGCCATTTTCATACTCGGAAATTAGCATCTTGTTCCCTATTGCTTTTCCATTGACTTAACACAAAAGCTGTGATCGAGGACAATCAAAAGCCCATAACTTTCTTAAAAATTAAGAGAACTGAATGAAATGTTCAGTTATTATAGATTGAAGCATTCTGAAACAAATATAGAACATCTTACTTGGATGAACTGAAATTAAAGCATATAATTAGTTAATTACCTAATTGTAGTTAATTACAAAATTGACAGTTGTGACGGAAATAGTAATAAACACCCAGACTGCCTTGAAAATTCAAAAACGTGATATTCTCAATATCAGAACATTAATATTATTGTATTATATGCTGTAAGTCCATGACAGACAGGTAAACACATTACAATTTCTAGCAATAGACCAGGTCTTTTGGGGAAGATCAGTTGCTAGCTGGTACATTGGCAAATCATAATCAGTAGCATCATCATACTCCTCAGATTATAACCAATAAGTAACTCTGTACACCTTGTTTTTCCACAACTTTTCAATGTTGGCATTGTAAACTACAAGTTGTTGCTCTTCAAACCACACAAGACATGCCTTCCTGCCCACTACTTTCCCATTTTTTTTTAATAGCCTAAGTATCCAAATAACAAGCTAATTCCATTCACACAGGAATTCACAATATAACATGATTTTTAAATCTCACTGTCATGAATTTTAGAAGTTTAGGGGTAACATGAGGGGGAACTTTACTCAGAGAGTGGTGGCTGTGTGGAATGATCTTCCAGCAGAAGTGGTGGAGGCAGGATCGATTTTAACATTTAACAGTAAAGTGGATAGGTATATGGACGGGAAGGGAATGGAGGGGTATGGTCTGAGTGCAGGTAGATGGGACTAGGGGCAAATAAATGGTCGGCACGGACTGGAAGGGCCGAGAAGGCCTGTTTCCGTGCTGTAATTGTTATATGGTTATATGGTTAATTTATATGCCAGATGGAAGGAATTTAATGTTTCATTTTACTTTGAAGTCACGCGAGTGATTCTGTGAAGAACCCCGCCAGTGCACATGCACGTCAGTACGTCAGCTGCATTAGTGCAGGGAGGCTGTGAGGAACGGAGCTCCTCCAGCGGTAAGTATTTAGACTCCAGGTAAATGATAAAAACTTAGCTGCAGTAAAAAAGTCCATTGCTGTGGTGCAGTTTTTTCTACTTGTCGTTAGCACCATGGACAAAACGGGTAAGGGGAAGCGGCGAGCCACAGCCAGCCGCGGGAGTACGGGCTGTGAACGACTGCCGCACACCCCTGTACAGTCGCCGGCAAAAAGCATAGCGACTGCAGATTTGGTGCTACACAGCACAGAGTCAGCACCAGCCGGGCGCAAGGCAACTCAAAAGTCTGCTAGGCCCATGGAGTCGGGGGATGATTCCCCACCAGGGCTGGATAATGTGTTTCAACGCCTATCCCAAATGGAGCAAATGTTACATACAGTGCTCCAGCAGGGCACACTCCAGCAGGAGGAGTGTCAGCGCCACCCAGAACAAGAGGCGCCAGCAGCAACAGGGCTGCATGATAGCACCCTCATAGATGATGAGATGTGTGCGATGGGTCAGCTTAGTTCAGACCCCGACTCTGATGGTGAGGTTGAGCCAGGGGAAGAATGGGATTTGCCAGATGTTCCACCTCTGGCAGCACCATTTGCTGTCCCATCAGAGTCAGGAGAGCCACTGGGAGAAGAGCTGGCCTCCACAATCAACTACATGGTGTCGCATCAGCTCCAGGAGCTTACCATGGATGAAACTGCTAAGAAGCATGAGACTCCAAGGAACTGCGATTTATTAAAAGTTCCACAGTAAACCAAATAATATGGGGTCAGATGGGAGTGGGCATGCGTACCCAAGAAATAAAAATGCAGAGGATTCTAAGGCTATTGGGCTTGGGAATCATGGCGTTCACAAGAACGATGGATGGAGGGCACTAGGGTTACTGTGCAGCGCCCATTTCAAAATAAACTCTCTCAGAAAAAGGGCTATTAGGCCCACCATGAACCCAAGGATCGCTGCACTCTGCAAACACACCAATGTCCAGCCACCCAACCTACTTCTTGGAGAAGACCTCGCAAAACGGGTCAAGGAGATGAATGAGGAGACAAAAACGGTGGGCCTGATCAAAACAACGACGACCGGCAAGCCTGTAAAAAGGAGATATCCTTACAGGAACACTGCAGCTTCTGGGTTTACACCAGGAACAAGCCGGCAGTCGACGCAGGGGCGCGGTTGGCGCCCTGCGGTGGGATCACGAGTTACCATGGGGTTTCCTGCCAGGAACTGGGGACAGCAGGTCACACCAGTCACCAAGGAGGTAGGTGGGCCTGGTTCTCATGGGAACATATTACGTATAACACAGCCAAAAGTTGGGGGTAGATTACATCTATTCTATGAAGAAAGGAAGCAACTTACCTCAGATCCATTTATTATGAGTGTTATTCAACAGTTTTGGATTGCGTTCGATCAAAAGGGGATTTGCCTGTCCAGCATGTTCCTAGCAGAACACTCCTTTTTTTGCAATGGAAGTTCAGGCTGAACTTGAAAATTTGTGTAATAAAGGAGTAATAGAGAGAACGGTTCATCAAGTCCATCAATTTGTGTCAAATATTTTTCCCCGTCCTAAAAAGGACGGAGGACGTAGAATTATTTTGGATCTAACTAATCTAAATCCGTTTGTACAGTATACACACTTCAAAATGGAAATGTTTGTTACAGCCAAACAACTGATTTCCAGAGGTTGTTATATGGCAACAATAGATCTGAAAGATGCGTATTACTCAGTGCCTGTTCATTTGGAGCATAGAAAGTATTTTAAATTTGCCTGGATGAATCAATTATGGCAATTCAAGGCACTGCCTAATGGGTTAACTTCGGCTCCTAGAGTATTCACTAAATTGTTAAAACCAGTACTGGGGCTACTTAGAGCCCAGGGCCATGTGATTATGGCTTATCTCGATGATATCTTAATTATAGGACAAACAAGTGAATTAGCTGAGGCATCTGTGGCAGTTGTTAAATTCACACTTGAAAAATTAGGGTTTGTCATTCATTTAGGGAAATCTAAATTGACACCGCTTACAACAATTGACTATTTGGGTTTCACAATTGATTCACTTAAAATGGTAGTGACTCTGCCCAGGGAAAAAAGGGTGGAGCTCATTGATGGTTGCTTTAAACTTTTAAAAGAGCAACAACCTTCAATCAGACAGGTGGCCAGTTTGCTCGGAAAATTAGTCGCAGCATTTCCAGCAGTGCAGCATGGGCCTTTGCATTACCAGCACCTACAGAGGGCAAAGGAACAGGCAGTCAGGATACATTATAGTAGGCCCATGCATTTATCAGCAGATGCTGTTACTGATCTGCAGTGGTGGATTCAACACGTCTCCAGTAGTTTCAGCACAGTGGTGCTTGAACGACCTTCCATGGTCTTACAGACTAATGTCAGTGCACTCGGGTGGGGTGCCACTGATACGAGCTCCAGGTGTGTAGGCAGATGGAGTATGGAAGAAGCATTGCTTCTGCAGACATGGGGAATTAACTACTTAGAGCTTTTGGGAGCTTTTTATGGGCTCAAGGATTATTGTTCTAACACAAGTAGTCTACATGTTCAGCTTCAAATTGACAACACTACGGCAGTGGCGTATGTCAATCATGTGGGTGGTATCAAGTTGCTACCTTGTGACAAACTGGCTAACCATATCTGGACCTGGTGTATTGACAAGAACATTTGGCTTTCAGCGCTTTATCTACCAGGTAGATTCAATATAGTAGCAGAAATTCCATAGCAGAAATGCCATGACAACAGAGTGGATGTTGAATCGGGACGTATTCAATGATATAATTGTCAAATATGGAAGGCCAGATATCAACTTGTTCGCATCTAGACTAAACAACCAGCTACCTAAATATGTGTCATGGGAACCAGATCCTGGGGCAGTAGCGATTGATGCTTTCTCGCTGCTTTGGGGTGGTATGTTTTTATATGCCACCATTCTGTCTCATAAATTGATGTCTGCTTAAAATCAAGCAGGATGCCGCTTCAGGGGTGCTGGTGATTGATACCCGAATGACCTACTCAGCCGTGGTACCCTTTGATATTGCAGTTGATGACACAACCCCTGATGGCTGTTCCCATAGAAAGGGATTTACTGGTGCATCCGGTAACTGGCGAATGACATCTGTTATATGACCGTATTGATTTGTTAATTTGCAGATTTTAAGAAGGCCGTACCTGGGGCGTGGATTGTCTGGTCGAACTGTGGACATGCTCGCAGCAGCTTGGAGAACGAGTACTCACAAGCAGTATATTTGTTATGTAAAAAAATGGGAAGTTTACTGTGTACAAAATAATATTGACTATTGTACAGCAGGCATTTTGCATGTTCTAGAGTTTCTGTTAGTCCTCTACTACGATGAAGGGCTGAGTTATAGGGCAATCAATTCAGCCAGAAGTGCTTTGTCATCGTATTTATTGACGAGGTCAGACAAACATCCTATTGGGTCTTACCCTCTCGTTGTTCGATTAATTAAAGGAATTTTTAACTCCAGACCCCCTAAACCTAGATATATGGCAATCTGGGATGTAAGTGTGGTCCTCAGGCTACTTCGTCAGTGGGTCCCTGTCATGTCTCTGCCTTTTTCCAAAATCACCACGAAAGTGGTCATGCTCATGGCATTGGTATCAGCACAGTGAGTACAGACATTACAAAAACTACAGCCAGATAGAATGGAAGTGGCTGCAGACAATGTTACGTTCTACATTTATGACCTCCTCAAACAAAGCAGGCCAGGTGTGACAGGGATTAAGATTGTGTTTTCAGCATATCCCATGGACCCATCCCTATGTGTAAAGACACATTTGATGCAATACATTGCAGCTAGATGGGCCTTGCGTAACATGGAAACAGGGTTGTTTATCAGTTACAAGAAGCCACGCACTATCAGTTCAGACTATCTCGAGGTTGTTGAAACAAGTCTTGATTGATGCAGGTATTAACACTGATGTTTTCACATCTCATTCCACTAGGGCAGCAGCAACGTCGGCGGCAAGGGCGATGAACTTGCCTATCGACCATATTCTGGTGGCCGCTGGGTGGGCAAATGAGTTGATGTTTCGAACTTTCTACCATCGGCCAATTGCCGATCCGGGGCTGTTTGCCAACGCTATTTTAAGTTCTGTTTATAGTTCTCCCTGGGATAGAGGGGTACTGTTGTTTTTTTATTATTTCAAATAAAATTTGTTACTGCATTTAAATGCAATGTCAACACTAATGCATTATTTCTCATCCGAGTCAATCAATGCAGTGAGAAGCTGGGATTTGAATCTGCGGCATGAAATCACAAAGCTTCGAACCCTTCACGGAATCACTCACGTGACTCCGAAGTAAAATAGTAAGATTAAACGAGAACTTACCAGTTTGAAGTTTGATCTTTATTTTGTGAGGAGTTACGTTGGTGATTACGTGCCCTCCACGCCCAACCCTCTCTCACAAAGATCATCTGGTAGTTCTCAAGTTGCTCATCTTACTATGTCACTTAGATAATTGTTATCTGTGATTTCACACCACTGCTTTGAAGATTGACGCGCATGCGCACTGGCGGGGTTCTTCACGTAATCACCAACGTAACTCCTCATAAAATAAAGATCAAACTTCAAACTGGTAAGTTCTCGTTTAATCTTACTATTCCCAAAAATTAATCTAGAAACATCCACTCAATATAATTCCAATTATTATTTTTTTGTACAATACATGGGACTAAAACTGATATTTAATATAAAAATATTGACTAGGGAAGACAATAGCACAAAATATAGATGATTTAGATGACATGATTGTAACAAAAAAAAGACATTTAAATCATCTTGCGAGTGGGTTTTTCTGGAACGTGATCGATTGGAACGTTGCATTTGCGGTGAATTTGAACCCCATATCGGCAGGAAAAACACTGCCGGTTCGTATGGGGCCCAAATCATATTTTCGCATCGTAGAAATTTGATGAAACCCATCCCAAGAAACAAGATTATATGTACTGTAAAATAATCAAAGCAAGAATTTCATTGTCCTATCAGGGACACATGACAATAACCTCACTTGAACTTGAACTTGAACTTGAAAAATACACAACTTACATTTTGTTTTGTCCCGTTCTTGCGATCCATCACATTGTCGGCGTTCAGGGCGTTAGAAGTCGCTTTTTATTTTAATGTAATTATTAAATTGTCTCGCGATTTAAAACTAAAATCGGGAACGGATGTTGGATCGATTTTTCTTCAGCAGCTGGCAGCCCGAGGAAGTCCGCCTCCGATAAGCAGTAGAAAACGACATTTTAGTCCCCCCCCCCCCCCCCCTCAAAGGCGCCAAAGTCGCGCACACGGCCAGTGGCAGAACTGCAGCGCCGCTGAAGGTACGTTTTGTAACATCGCTATAATCTGTATCTGGAGCGAGCTGCCAGAGGAAGATAGAGATGCGAATATAATTACGACTTTTAACAGATACTAGACTAAGTGCGACCCGTTGTAGGAATTTCCGAGTATGAAAATGGTATTAACATTTTTAATACTGAAGATATGAATGTGAATTAGATGTCAAATTAAACTTCTTTTTATGCTTTATCTGATGGGATAAATTGCAGACTTGATGTTAAAAATCTCAAAATGTTGTAACATTGCTACAGATTGCCCTCTGAGTGAAAAACCTGTGGTTTGTCTTAAACCTCTCCCTCCCCTCTCACTTTCAGGCTGTGCCCACTAATCTTAGAATCCTCCACCCTGTGAAAAAAGACTGCGTTCACCATATCCGTGCCCCTCATGATCTTGTACTCCTCAATAAGGTCACCCCACAGCCTCCTATGCTCCAAAGAAAACAGTCCCAGCCTGTCCAACCTCTCCCTGTAACTCAAGCACACAAACACAGCTAACGTCTTTGAGTCTCCAAAACCTTAAACATCACCTGACCTCCAGAGATAGAAACATAGCAACATAGACAATAGGTACAGGAGAAGGCCATTCAGCCCTTCCAGCCAACACCGTCATTCAATATGATCATGGCTGATCATCCAAAATCAGTACTCCCGTTGCTATTGAGGGAGTGCAGCGTAGGTTTACAAAGTTAATTCCCGGGATGGCGGGACTGTCATATGCTGAGAGAATGGAGCGGCTGGGCTTGTACACTCTGGAATTTAGAAGGATGAGAGGGGATCTTATTGAAACATATAAGATTATTAAGTGTTTGGACACGTTAGAGGCAGGAAACATTGCGTTTTTATTTATCGTGTGTCAACCAACACCTGCAGCTCCTTGTATCTCCATCTCGCATCCTGGTGAATCTTGTGCGTCCTGTTCCAATTTAATAGCTGGTCGGCCAGAATGCCGCACCATACTCCGAGTCTGGTCTCACCAACGACTTGTACTGATACATTGTGATATCCCATGGCAGCACAATGTGGCATATTAAACATAAGGAAGAAGATAAGTTCAGGATTAAAGACACCAATCTGGCCAAAAGAGTACTGCATGTCAGCGTGGGATTTCTCCGAGATCTTCGGTTTCCTCCCACACTCCAAAGACGTACAAGCTTGTAGGTTAATTGGCTTGATATAAATGTAAAAAAAATGTTCCTAGTGTGTGTAGGATAGTGTTAGTGTGCGGGGATCACTGGTCGGTGCAGACCCGGTGGGCCGAAGGGTCTATTTCCGCGCTGTACCTCTAAACTAAACTAAACCAAGAAGAAGGGTGTTGATTTATTGGGGAATATACTTTTTAAATGCAACAGTAGTTATGCAAACGATGTCTAATTAGCTGATTTTATCAATAGTTTATCCATATAGAATATCATCTGAATTTCTCTTGGATGGATATGAGGAGGTATTGGTTGTCCAAGTTAATTTACTTTCCATTCATAAATTACAACTAATTAATTTCACTCATAAATCTTTATTATTAACAGTATAACAATCACACACTCTGAGTTTCATAAAGGCAGAATTTACATAGAATTCCCTCATTAATAAGGGTTGATTACATTTTTCCCCCAGACAAATTAGAAAAGAGTTCTCTGTCTGGATTTTGAATTATTCAGTTGGTGTACTTTGATATTTAACAGAGTGTTTTAATGATAATTAATATCACATTGATGTGATGATGTGTTCAGAATTATTACATCCACGTTTGATAATGGAGTTATTACTTTGGTTAGCTCAGAGTAGATGGGGTGGTGATGGGATCTTCCGTCATTGTTGCTCAAAACCTCTTCTCTATAGTTCTAAATAAGGTTCTATTGGACTATAGACAATAGGTGCAGGGGTGGGCCATGCGACCCTTCGAGCCAGCACCGCCATTCAATGTGATCATGGCTGATCATCCCCAATCAGTACCCCATCCTGCCTGCTCCCCATATCCCCCGACTCCGCGATCTTTACTCGTCACATCATAGTCAGAGAGTCACACACTGACTCGGCAAGGAAACAGGCCCTTCGGCCCAACTCGACCATGCCAATCAATTTTAGAAGGATGAGAGGGGAGAACATCTTTGTAACATACGGAATTGTGAAAGGCCTGGATAGAGTGAATGTGGAGAGGATGTTTCCACTAGTGGGAGAGTCTAGGACCATTGCCCACAGCTTCAGAATAAAAGGACGTTCCTTTAGAAAGGAGATGAGGAGGAATTTCTTCAGTCAGAGGGTGGTGAATCTGTGGAATTCTTTGGCACAGAAGGCTGTGGAGACCAACCCAGTGGATATATTTAAGGCAGAGATAGATAGATTCTTGATTAGTACGGGTGTCAGGGGTTATGGGGAGAAGGCAGGAGAATTGGGTTAGGAGGGAGAGATAGATCAGCCATGATTGAATGGCGGAGTAGACGACGGACCAAATGGCCTAATTCTTCTCCTATCCTGTGGTTCCACTAGTGGGAGTCTAGGACTAGAGGTCACAGCCTCAGAATTAGAGGATGTTATTTTAGGAAGGACATGAGGAGCAATTTATTTAGTCGGAGGGCGGTGAATCTAATGCAGATGCCCCATCTAACTCATTCCCATTTCCCTGTGTGTCTAAGTCAGAACCGCGAGGGCTTGGCTTTAGGGTGAGAGGAGCAATGTTTAAAATAAATGAGCGGGGCAGGTTTTTTGTACACAGAGGGTGGTGGGTGCCGGGAACGTGCTTCAGGGGGTGGTGGCTGCTTTTTTTTTTGTAAACCAGCATCTGCAGTTCCTTGTATCCATTCAAGTTATATGTTCCCAATGTTGGGGGAGTCCAGACCCAGGGGCCACAGTTTAAGGATAAGGGGAAAGCCAATTAGAACGGGGATGAGGAAACACTTTTTCTCACAGAGAGTTGTGAGTCTGTGGAATTCTCTGCCTCAGAGGGCGGTGGAGGCCGGTTCTCTGGATACTTTCAAGAGAGAGCTAGATAGGGCTCTTAAAGATAGTAGAGTCAGGGGATATGGGGAGAAGGCAGGAACGGGGTACTGATTGAGGATGATCAGCCATGATCACATTGAATGGCGGTGCTGGCTCGAAGGGCCGAATGGCCTACTCCTGCACCTATTGGCTATTGTCTATTTTGCATGTGTTTGACAGTTTTCCTTTCAGTCAGGGTACATTTATTAGGTGAGGTTCCCGCAGTTTTAGCTTCGGAGAGAGCTGAGCCCTGGGCCAATAGCATGAAGCCGCTAAATCAAACAGCTCGACACAATCTGAACGGAAACTCCGCTTACTCTTTGATAAAGAATGTTTCTTCCTGCTAAAGGAGAATGTACATACATTTTTAATACATTTAAACGGCGCTGTCGGCAAGCTATCGATTTGGCCTTGAGAGAGTAAGGCTTTGGCCTTGAAAGGGAATTACTTTTTAAAAGAATGTTTTGGGTTTCTGTTATAAGACAATAGTTTCATGAGACACAAATGGCAACTCTCAATCACTCGGCCAAATGCTGAGAATCACTTTTCCAAATGGTCTGGCAGAGAATGCAGGAAACGTGATAGGAGCAGTTAGGCCATTCAGCCCATCAAGTCTATTCCGCCATTCAAATCATGTCTGATCTATCTCTCTCTCCTAACCCCATTCTCCTGCCTTCTCCCCGTAACCCCTGACACCCCCGGAGGGAGGTTGTTTTGCCGACAGTCACGACACACAACAAGGTTACACGGAAACGTGAAATTAAACGTGAAAACAAAATGGAAAAGCCAAGCGACTGTTGTATGACGGCCTTCACTGGAATAAATTAACAAACACAACCTTATCCCCTGGGCAGAAGATTCTAAACGGGAGTGCCCCCCCCTCCCCTCACCGAGACCCCCTTTGTTCTCCCACTGTTCTTCACAGCCGCGTTTACGCTGGGATCACCGGGCCTCCCCACATCGCCCCTACACCTCACCCCTACATCCCTCTCAGAATCTGGGTTGTGAGGTGCAAGAGGTGAATGAATGAATAAAGGGCCGTTCCCACCAGCATGCGCCTGCATGCGGCAAGCGCGACCAAACCGGCAGCGAGGGCCGCGCGGAGGTCGGGTGAATGGCGCAACGCGGCGCAAAGTGAGGTGAACTTGGAGCGAAGTCTTAAAGGTAAGTTCGCCAGGACAGAGAGGGGCACACAGAGAGGGGCACAGAGGCACACACACAGAGGGCCACGGAGCCACACATATAGAGGGTCACGGAGGCACCTACAGAGAGGGTCACGGAGGCACGATGTCGAGGCGGTGTGTAATGCGTCGAGGCGACTGCGAGCCGACAAGCTGTTGCCGCGCGGAATTTTTGAACATAGTCAGTTTTTCGGAGCCCCGCGCGATGTCGGGACGAACTCCGCACAATTCCGCACGGCTCCGGCGATCGAAGTGGGACCGGCCCCGCGACGCCGGACGGCTCAAGCGACCACGTTAGGACCGACTCATCGCATGGAGTTGCATGCTGGTGGGACAGGCCCTTAAGTTTATTGGCCAAGTATTCACATACAAGGAATTTGCCTTGGTGCTCCGTCCACAAGTAACAACATGACATACAGTGACAGTTAGGAATGACACATAAAACATTAAACATTAATAATAAAACATTATCGATTAAACGTGTGAATTAAATAAAATACCAGAGCAAAAGAAGGCTACAGATTTTTGGTTATTGAGTAGAGCTACTACTCGTGGAAACAAGCTGTGTTTATGTCTGGCTGTGGCAGCTTTGACAGTCCGGAGTCGCCTTCCAGAGGGAAGTGATTCAAAGAGTTTGTGGCCAGGGTGAGAGGGGTCAGAGATGATCTTGCCCGCTCGCTTCCTGGCCCTTGCAGAGTACAGTTCATCAATGGAGGGAACGTTGCAGACATTAACTTTCTCAGCTGATCGGACGATAGGACGATGTCACACGTGTCCTTGTACCTCCTCCCTCGCCTCCATCCATGGACCCGACTGTCCTTCCAGGTGTGACAGATGTTCACCTGCACCTCCTCTAATCTATTGCACCTGCGTGTGTCCACCTGAGAGTTCAAGAAGGAACCGCAGATGGTGGAAAATCGAAGGTAGACAAAAGTGCTGGAGAAACTCAGCGGGTGCAGCAGCGTCTATGGAGCCAAGGAAATAGGCAACGTTTCGGGACGAAACCTGGAAGGGTTGTCTTCATCCGTCTGAAGAAGGGTCTCGACACAAAACATCGCCCATTCCTTCTCTCCACAGATGCTGCCTGTCCCGCTGAGTTACTCCAGCTTTTTGTATCTATCTTTGGTTAAAACCAGCATCTGCAGTTCCTTCCAACACTTGACAATAACAGTATCTCATCTCATCTAATATAGGTTAGATTTGGTGCCTTAAGGTACATTTGGTCATAAGGCCATAAGCAATAGGAGTAGAATTAGGCCATTCGGCCCATCATCTACTCTGCCCGCCCCAGAACCTCTGACACTCCTATTAATCAACAATCTATCTATCTCTTTCTTAAAAATATCCACCGACTTGGCCTCCACAGCCGTCGGTGGCAAAGAATCCTACAGATTCACCACCCTCTGACTAAAGAAATTCCTCCTCATCTCCTTTCTAAAAGAACGTCCTTTAATTCTGAGGCTGTGACCTCTGGTCCTAGACTCTCCCACTAGTGGAAACATCCTCTCCACATCCACTCTATCCGGGCCTTTCACTATTCTGTACGTTTCAATGAGGTCCCCCCTCATTCTTCTAAACTCCAGCGAGTACAGGCCCAGTGCCGACAAACGCTCATCATAGGTTAACCCACTCATTCCTGGGATCGTTCTTGTAAACCTCCTCTGGACCCTCTCCAGAGCCGGCACATCCTTCCTCAGATATGGGGACCACAATTGCTCACAATATTCCAAATGTGGCCTGACCAGCGCCTTATAGAGGCTCAGCATTACATTCCTGTTGTTCTATACGAGCCCTCTTGATAGAAATGCTAGCGTTGAGTTTGCGTTATGTGCATTAGAATAGACAATAGACAAATTCAAACCAGCACCGCCATTCAATGTGATCATGGATGATCATCCACAATCAGTACCCCGTTCCTGCCTTCTCCCCATATCCCCTGACTCCGCTATCATTAAGAGCTCCATCTAACTCTCTCTTGAAAGCACCCAGAGAATTGTCCTCCACTGCCTTCTGAAGCAGAGAATTCCACAGACTCACAACTCTCTGGATAAATAAGTTTTTCCTCATCTCTGTTCTAAATGGCCAACCCCTTATTCTTAAACTGTGTGGCCCCTGGTTCTGGACTCCCCCAACATCGGGAACGTGTTTCCTTCCTCTAGCGTGTCCAATCCCTTAATAATCTTATATGTTCCAATGTTCTATCCATGTCAGTACCCTACCCCCAATACCATGTGCTCCAAGTTTGCCCACTCATCTCTTACATGGGACCTTATCAAACGCTTTCTGAAAATCCAGGTATACTACATCCACTGGCTCTCCCTCGTCCATGCTCAAGAAATTCCAGTCAAGCATGATGTTCCCTTTGTAAATCCATGCTGACTCGGATCGATCCAGTTACTCCAATGACTGTATATTTGAGTTAGTTTTGGTGCATTACGGGGCATTTGAGCTGCACGATGCATTCTGGAAAATTTATGGACAGATGTTTCAAAGTTCGGGTTCAGATGATGTTGCTACGTGGCTTGAGATATTTCTCCAGTGGTTTTGACACTGGTTGAACTCTTGAGATGAGATTGCTGCCGTGTATTTTCACAGCCTGTCATCGATTATTCGACGTTTTATCATATCTTTGATTAATTCAGCAACCCATGTCGACCCACCGGAGAATTGGATTCAGTTACAGGCAGCTTAATAGAACTAACACTGCTGAACAAACCAGATACAAGCTCCTGCGAGACAGCTGATAATTTGAGTGAAACATTTCCCTACCTCTCCGCCCACCCAAGTCTCTTGCTTCCACCTTCCGAACGTAGCAAAAAGTAGGAGCAAGTGTAGGCCATTCGGCCCCTTCGAGCCAGCACCGCCATTCAATATGATCATGGCTGATCATCCACAATCAGTACCCCGTTCCTGCTTTCTCCCCATATCCCTTGATTCCGTTAGCCCTAAGAGCTAAATCTAAAGGGCCTGTCCCACTTGGCGATTTTGTCGACAACTGCCAGCATCATTGACTCATGTATCAGGTCACCCAAAAATACGCTGCGTGATGACGTATCGACGCGCGGTGTTTTTTCAAGTGTTGCAACATTTTTTTTGTCAATATTCAAAATATTCAAAATCTTTTGGCCACACCGATACGACGCCGGCAGTCTCTGAAGAAAATCGCCAAGTGGGACGGCCCTTAACTCTCTTGAAAGCATCCAGTGATTTGGCCTCCACTGCCTTCTGTGGCAGAGAATTCCACAGATTCACAACTCTCTGGGTGAAAAGGTTTTTCCTCATCTCAGTCTTAAATGACCAACCCCTTATTCTTAAACCGTGTGACCCCTGGTTCTGGACTCCCCCCAACATCAGGGAACATTTTTCCTGGATCGAGCCTGTCCAATCCTTTAAGAATTTTGTATGTTTTTATGGGATCCCCTCTCATCCTTCTAAATTACAGCGAATACAAGCCAAGTCGACCCATTCTTTCATCGTTTGTCAGTCCCGCCATCCTGGGAATTAACCTGGTGAACCTACGCTGCACTCCCTCAATAGCAAATTGGATGAGGCATTGCTAGACATGCAGGCGATGACTCAGGATCTCCGTGGAACCAGGTATGAGACACACATCCCTGTGATGGGAATAACTAAAGGTCAATAGTGAATACAATTAGTTTCCTGTTGAGGGAATTTTTCCTGTCAAATACTTCTCGTATCTGTCCCCAGGCTATTGAAGGCTTCCACAGAACAGGGATTCTGTCCACTGGTTTACTTTAGTCTAGGTTAGACATACAGCGTGGAAACAGGCCCTTCGGCCCACCGAGTCCGCACCGACCAGTGATCCCTGAACACTAACACTATCCCACACACACTAGGGACAATTTACATTTACCAAGCCAATTAACCTACAAACCTGTACGTCTTTGGAGTGTGGGAGGAAACCGAAGATCTCGGAGAAAACCCACGCAGGTCACGGGGAGAACGTGCAAACTCTGTACAGACAGCACCCGTAGTTGGGATCGAACCCGGGTCTCTGGCGCTGTGAGGCAGCAACTCTAGTTTAGTTTACAGATACAGTGCAGAAACAGGCCCTTCAGCCCACAACGTCCACACCGACCAGCGATCCCCACACATTAACACTATCCTACACACGCTAGTGACAATTTACACTTATACCAACTCCACAAATCTAAGCCAATTAACCTACAAACCTGTACGTCTTTAGACTGTGGGAGGAAACCTACGCAGGTCACGGGGAGAACATGCAAACTCCGTACAGACAGCACCGGTAGTCGGGATGGAACCCGGGTCTCTGGCGCTGCAAGCGCTGTACGGCCGCAACTCCACCGCTGCACGCCTTGCCGCCCACTCTGTCCAATCCTGCAAGACCTCGCAAACACTGACAACGAGTTGCTGCATTATTCCCTTCTCTCTCCAACGACCAATAGACAATAGGTGCAGGAGGAGGCCATTCGGCCCTTCGAGCCAGCACCACCATTCAATGTGATCATGGCTGATCATCCTCAATCAGTACCCCGTTCCTGCCTTCTCCCCATATCCCGTGACTCCGCTATCATTAAGAGCTCTATCTAACTCTCTCTTGAAAGCACCCAGAGAATTGTCCTCCACTGCCTTCTGAAGCAGAGAATTCCACAGACTCACAACTCTCTGGATAAATTAGTTTTTCCTCATCTCTGTTCTAAATGGCCAACCCCTTATTCTTAAACTGTGTTGCCCCTGGTTCTGGACTCCCCCAACATCGGGAACATGTTTCCTGCCTCTAGCGTGTCCAAACCCTTAACAATCTTATATGTTTCAATGTTCTACACATGTCAGTCCCCTACTCCCCAATACCATGTGCCCTAATGTTGCCAGTCACTGCTTGCCATTCTGAAAGGGACCCGTTAATCCCTACTCTTTGTTTCCTGTCTGCCAAATAATTTTCTATCCATGTCAGCACTCCACCCCCAATACCATGTGTCCTAATTTTGCCCACTAATCTCCTATGTGGGACCTTATCAAATGCTTTCTGAAAGTCCAGGTACACTACATCCACTGGCTCTTCCTTGTCCATTTTCCTAGTTACATCCTTGAACACAAGTTTAAAGCCCAGAACATTAAAGAAAGTTAAATGATCAAAACTCCATTTCTGGTGTTAATATAATTGCAGGCTGTTAAATCCAATGAGGACCTACTCGCTGGAGAGTTGCTCACATTGCATTTGTGCAGGACATTTTAATACACGTTTGTCTACAAAACGTTATTCCTTTATCATGTATCTACGCACTGTAAATGGCTCGATCGTAGTCAGTTCAGTTTATGGTCCCGTGTCCCGAGCTACAGTGAAAAGCTTTTGTTGCGTGCTAACCAGCCAGCGGAAAGACAATACATGATTACAATCGAGCCGTCACCAGTGTACAGATACAGGATAAGGGAATGACGTTTAGTGCAAGGTAAAGCCAGAAAAGTCCGATCAAGGATAGTCCGAGGATCACCAATGCTCGCCGAGCCTGCGCTTGGTCTCGCCATTGTCAGAGTGAGGCCCAGCGCAAATAGGAGGAGCAGCACCTAATATTTCGCTTGGGCAGTTTACACCCCAGCGGTGTGAACATTGACTTCTCTAACTTCAAGTAGCCCTTGCTTTCCCTCTCTCTCCATCCCCTCCCCCTTCCCAGTTCTCCCACCAGTCTCACTGCCCTTGATTACATTCTATCTGTGTTTGCTTCGTTGTCACATTCTCCCAACTGACAACGATCTACTCTACATGTTCCTTGATCTCCATCTCCTTTGATGTCTCGTTTTCACACCTTTATCTCTGTATCTCCTTCTTACTGACACAGTTTGAAGAATGGTCTCCCATTCCTTCTCTCCAGAGATGCCGGAGTAACTCAGCGGATCAGGCAGCATCTGTGGAGAACATGGGTAGTTGGCGTTTCACAGAGTGCTGGAGTAACTCAGCGGGTCAGGCAGCATCTGTGGAGAACATGGATAGGTGACGTTTCACAGAGTGCTGGAGTAACTCAGCGGGTCAGGCAGCATCTGTGGAGAACATGGATAGGTGACGTTTCACAGAGTGCTGGAGTAACTCAGTGGGTCAGGCAGCATCTGTGGAGAACATGGATAGGTGACGTTTCACAGAGTGCTGGAGTAACTCAGCGGGTCAGGCAGCATCTGTGGAGAACATGGATAGGTGACATTTCACAGAGTGCTGGAGTAACTCAGCGGGTCAGGCAGCATCTGTGGAGAACATGGGTAGGTGACGTTTCACAGAGTGCTGGAGTAACTCAGCGGGTCAGGCAGCATCTGTGGAGAACATGGATAGGTGACATTTCACAGAGTGCTGGAGTAACTCAGCGGGTCAGGCAGCGTCTGTGGGGAACATGGGTAGGTGACGTTTCACAGAGTGCTGGAGTAACTCAGCGGGTCAGGCAGCATCTGTGGAGAACATGGATGGGTGACATTTCACAGAGTGCTGGAGTAACTCAGCGGGTCAGGCAGCATCTGTGGAGAACGTGGATAGGTGACGTTTCACAGAGTGCTAGAGTAACTCAGCGGGTCAGGAAGCATCTGTGGAGAGAAGGAATGGGTGACGTTTCAGGTCGAGACCCTTCTTCAGAATGGTTCAGCCCATTCAGCCCGTTCTGTACTGTTCCATCATTCACTTAAGATTATGTCTCTTACTATATAGCTGCCAAAAGTTCAACCCAAGTCATCGAGTGAGGCGTTGCATCTTTTCTCACTCCCAGATTGCTTGCACCTTGACAGTTCACACATCAGCTTCCTCGTTTACTTTCCTAATGTGTACCACTTGCCAATTATCTGTTCTGATCGTACAGCTGCCCACTTGCAAATGTTATTCCTGACTCTTTCATCAGATGATGCATACACCTTCCAGCCCAGCGATTGTCCTCCCCACTCCACCCTTCCCTCTTCCCCCTCCCCCTCCCCCCCTCCCCCCTCTCCCTCAAACCCCGTACAGTCAGCACCCGTAGTCAGGATGGAACCCGGGTCTGTGGCGCTGTGAGGCAGCGACTCTACCGCTGCGCCACCGAGCCGACTATCTGCAGTTTCATGTGTCTCCACAGCATTCTAATCTGTGCATTTTTCAGAGTGCTCCCTCCCATCGCCTCCATCTGCACCTCACACTGCCTCGGCAAGGCCAGCAGCATCATCAAGGACCAGTCGCACCCCGGCCACTCCCTCTTCTCCCCTCTCCCATCGGGCAAGAGGTACAGAAGTGTGAAAACGCACACCTCCAGATTCAGGGACAGTTTCTTCCCAGCTGTTATCAGGCAACTGAACCATCCTACCACAACCAGAGAGCGGTCCTGAACTACTATCTACCTCATTGGCGTCCCTCGGACTATCCTTGATCGGACTTTGCCGGCTTTACCTTGCACTAAACGTTATACCCTTTACCCTGTACCCGTACACTGTAAAAGTCTCGATTGTAATCATGTATTGTCTTTCCGCTGGCTGGTTAGCTCGCAACAAATAGCTTTTCAAGGATGTATATCAAGAGAGAGTTAGATTTAGCTATTAGGGGTTCTTCTTCATCTTGTGTGTGGCGTGCACAGCCTAAAGTTGCAGGCCAACTTGTTCTATTTGATCTGATTTGATTGTGCACGCCGGGTTGATTGCATTTGTTGAAACAGGGCGGACCACGTGAAGGTTGCAATCTCCCACCCCAGCTCTTAGGGCTAATGGAGTCAGGGGATATGGGGAGAAGGCAGGAACGGGGTACTGATAAGGAGGGACTTGATAGAGGTCTTTAAAATGATGAGAGGGATAGACAGAGTTGATGTGGACAAGCTTTTCCCTTTGAGAATAGGGAAGATTCAAACAAGAGGACATGACTTTAGAATTAAGGGACAGAAGTTTAGGGGTAACATGAGGGGGAACTTCTTTACTCAGAGAGTGGTTGCGGTGTGGAATGAGCTTCCAGTGGAAGTGGTGGCGGCAGGTTCGTTGGTATAATTTTAAAATAAATTGGATAGGCATATGGATGAGAAGGGTATGGAAGGTTATGGTATGAGTGCAGGCAGGTGGGACTAAGGGAAAAAAGTTGTTCGGCACGGATTGAAGGGCCGAGATGGCCTGTTTCCGTGCTGTAATTGTTATATGGTTATTCTGGATGATCAGCCGTGATCACATTGCATGGCGGTGCTGGCTGGAAGGGCCAAATGGCCTCCTCCTGCACCTATTGTCTGCGTTTCTATATTTTCACTATACCTCGGTACACGTGACAGTAAACGGAACGGGATCTGCAGTTTGTCGAGTCTCCACGCTATTCTGAAGCCAGCATTTTTGCAGATTGCTGCGTTATTAAGTCAAATGGCCCGTCGGAGTGCGGGAGCAATGTGAGGAAATGGGGCATGATCATTAAGGACTTGGATTTCACGATGATTAAGGCTGGAGCTAATGATGCGCATTTCCTTCTGCATGATTTTAGTCTGATTGTGGCGTTACTTCATTACCAGTGCCTAGACTAACGAGGTGTAGCTGTGATGAAGCAGTTTCATGTCAAATATCATGATTGATAAAGAGCTTCATGCACTAAAAGAAATTTAAAATATAATTACAATTAGAACTGGTTGAGTAAAGTTATTATGGGACTGCTTAAGGGTAGTTGAAGTTCGGGATAATGTCAAGCTGGAAAATTAACACATCAAAACATAAAACAGGAATCACAGTAATATTGATTACACAGTGTGTTTTTTCAAGAGGCTGCTTCTGGCGACAAACTGTTCACCGAATTAGTTTCAACCATTTGCTTTTGTTACAATCTTTTATGTCATTGACTTTGTGGATATGCAGTCCCATCACACACGGCAGCGACAGACAGCCTGCCCGCTTTACGATCCAACGCTATCAATGTGGTATTATCAAGGGTTATGGCCAGAGTGTTTGTAGTTTTTATTCTAACAAAAATGGATAATTCAGAACAGAGGGGCGGATAAAACTCTCAACCATGCACACACACATGCACACGCACACGCATGCGCACGCGCACGCACACACGCACACACGCACACACACGCACACACACACGCACGCACACACGCACACTCATGCACACGCACACACACACACACACACACGCACACACGCACACTCATGCACACGCACACACACACACTCACACACACACACACACACACATGCACACGCACACGCATGCGCACGCGCACGCACACGCGCACACACACACACACACACACGCACGCACACACGCACACTCATGCACATGCACACACACACACTCACACACACACACATGCACACACACAAACGCACATACACAAACACACACACACACACACGCACACAGACAGACACACACACACACAGCATTGTGTACTGTTATCCAGCTACAATTAATGTGGATATTCTAGTGTTCGTTTCACCGCAGGTTATTAATGAGAACCAGAAGCATAGATTACCATGATAATCATGGAATAAACTCAATTAAATTTGCATGTATTATAAAATTGTGCATATTTATCGTGGTTTATTGCTCATAGAAACAATGGCCATTTCTTTAAATCTCGATACGACAGGTGTAAAATAGAATAATGATTTCCTAAAATAAAACACAGAGTGCTGGAGTAACTCAGCGGGTCAGGCAGCATCTGTGGAGAACATGGATAGGTGACGTTTCACAGAGTGCTGGAGTAACTCAGCGGGACAGGCAGCAGCTCTGGAGGACATAGATAGGTGACGTTTGGTATTGAGACCCTTCATCAGAATGAGGACCTGAAACGCTGCATGTCCGTTTCCTCCACAGATGTTGCCTGGTCCGCTGGGTTCCTCCAGCACTTTGTGTTTTAGTCACAATTCCAACATCTGCAGTTCCTTGTATCTCCAATGGTTTTACTGTAAAAGGATTTGAGTATAGGAGCAGGGAGGTTCTACTGCAGTTGTACAGGGTCTTGGTGAGGCCACACCTGGAGTATTGCGTACAGTTTTGGTCTCCAAATCTGAGGAAAGACATTCTTGCCATAGAGGGAGTACAGAGAAGGTTCACCAGACTGATTCCTGGGGTGGCAGGACATTCATATGAAGAAAGACTGGATAAACTCGGCTTGTACTCGCTATAATTTAGAAGATTGAGGGGGAATCTTATAGAAACGTACAAAATTCTTAAGGGGTTGGACATGCTAGATGCAGGAAGATTGTTCCCGATGTTGGGGAGGTCCAGAACAAGGGGTCACAGTTTAAGGATAAGGGGGAAGTCTTTTAGGACCGAGATGAGGAAAACATTTTTTACACAGAGAGTGGTGAATCTGTGGAATTCTCTGCCACAGAAGATAGTTGAGGCCAGTTCATTGGCTATATTTAAGAGGGAGTTAGATGTGGCCCTTGTGGCTAAAGGGATCAGGGGGTATGGAGAGAAGGCAGGTACGGGATACTGAGTTGGATGATCAGCCATGATCATATTGAATGGCAGTGCAGGCTCGAAGGGCCGAATGGCCTCTACTCCTGCACCTATTGTCTATGTTTCTATGTTACTGTGTGGCCAGTTTGATTCCAAAGGCTCAGAGCGCATGTTCTGAGCAGTTTTTGATTCATCAGAGCTAATTTTCCTATTTGTTATTTGAGCAGTGGGACTGTTGAATGACTTTACTTATGGATACAGCGCAGAAACAGGCCATTCGGCCCATCGAGTCCGCACCGACCAGCGATCACCCCGTACACTAGCACTATCCTACGCACATTAGGGACAATGTACAATTTTGCAAAAGACAATTAACCTACAAACTGCACGTCTTTGAAGTGTGGGAGGAAAC
Organism: Raja brachyura; assembly: GCA_963514005.1. The sequence continues at coordinate 187,388 of CAUPSL010001103.1, forward strand.
CGGGGCACCCGGAGAAAACCCACGCAGGTCACGGTGAGAACGTGCAAACTCTGCACAGACAGCACCCATGCTCAGGATCGAACCTGGGTCTCTGGCACTGTGAGGCAGAACTCTAACCACTGGGCTGCCCTTTTCCTGGATAGGAAAGGGTTAGAACAGGGTTTGACAACCTTTTTCATCCTGTTTACCCCAGGCAACTTTAATAGCACATAACAATGTTACTTCACTTATTTGTGAACTAATGATTAACAAATACCAAACACAGTTTTCCACAGAGAGTGGTGAGTCTGTGGAATTCTCTGTCTCAGAGGGCGGTGGAGGCCAGTTCTCTGGATGCTTTCAAGAGAGAGCGAGATAGGGCTTTTAAAGATAGCGGAGTCAGGGGATATGGGGAGAAGGCAGGATCGGGGTACTGATTGGGGATGATCAGCCATGATCATATTGAATGGCGGTGCTGGCTCGAAGGGCCGAATGGCCTACTCCTGCACCTATTGCCTATTGTCTACAACACAGGCAGGGGGTCAATGAGAAAAAATATGTACAAATCCAGAATCAACAAATTTACCCCCTGGGTAGGCGACAATTACCCCATTGGGGTGAATTTACCCCAGGTTGGGAACCCTTGGTTTAGAAGGAATTGGGTAAACAAGGACAAATTGGTCTAGCTTAGATGAGGCACCTTGATCAGCATGGACGAGTTGGGCCGAAGGGCCTGTTTCCATGTTTATAGAACACAGCACAGTACATCACAGCAACAGGCCCTTCGGCCCACAATGTCCGTGCTGGACGTGATGCCAAATGAAACTGATCTCTGCCTGCACGTGATCCGTATCCCTCCGTTCCCCGCACCTCCATGTCCCCCTCCCACCTGATCACCTGGTTACCTCCAGCCAGGTCGCCCCCATTACAGGAAGGATAAACTCCAGAGTGTACAAGCCCAGCCGCTCCATTTTTTCATCATATGACAGTCCTGCCATCCCGGGAATTAACCTTGTAAACCTACGCTGCACTCCCTCAATAGCAAGAATGTTCTTCCTCAAATTAGGGGACCAAAACTGCACACAATACTCCAGGGGTGGTCTCACTAGGGCCCTGTACAACTGCAGAAGGACCTCTTTACTCCTGTACTCAACTCCTCTTGTTATGAAGGCCAACATGCCATTCGCTGTCTTCACTGCCTGCTGCAACGAGCTGCCAGGGGTAGTGGTGGAGGCAGATACGATAGTGGGGTTGGATAGGCACGTGGACATGCAGGGAATGAAGGGATACGGATCACGGGCTGGCAGAGGAGATTCGTTTAACTTGGCATCATGTCCAGCACGGACATTGTGGGCCGAAGGGCCTGTTCCTGTGCTGTTCTGTTCTATGTTCTTGGGGAAAGAGTTAAGCTTGTCGAAGCACTGCTAATCGGTATAGCTCATTCGTCCTCAGTGCAGTTAAATAAATCTTTAATGTACCATTGCAAGTACCTCAGAATTCTCTTTACTTTACGGAGATGCAAATGTTGCATATTTTAATTTAAATTTTACTCTTCAGTTGTGAGTCTGTGGAATTCTCTGCCTCAGAGGGCGGTGGAGGCCGGTTCCCTGGATACTTTCAAGAGAGAGCTAGATAGGGCTCTTAAATATAGCGGAGTCAGGGGATATGGGGAGAAGGTAGGAATGGGGTATTGATTGGGGATGATCAGCCATGATCACGTTGAATGGAGGTGCTGGCTCGAAGGGCCGAATGGCCTACTCCTGCACCTATTGTCTATTGTATATTCACTCGAATCTGTAGAAATATGAATTTTAAATACTCTTTGGAGTTAGTGAGTTGAGGGAGGATTGGAGAGACTTATTATTATGAATAGTAAATAAAAATGCTGGAGAAACTCAGCGGGTGAGACAGCATCTATGGAGCGAAGGAATAGGTGACGTTTTGGGTCAAGATCCGTAAGGGTCTCGACCCGAAACCTTGCCTATTCCATCCCTCCATAGATGCTGCCTCACCCACAGAGTTTCTCAAGCACTTTTAAGGGTCTCAACCTGAAACGTCGCCTATTTGCAGTTGTACAGGGCCCTAGTGAGACGACACCTGGAGTATTGTGTGCAGTTTTTGTCCGCTAATTTGAGGAAGGACATTCTTGCTATTGAGGGAGTGCAGCATAGGTTCACAAGGTTAATTCCCGGGATGGCGGGACTGTCATATGCTGAGAGAATGGAGCGGCTGGGCTTGTACACTCTGGAGTTTAGAAGAATGAGAGGGGATCTTATTGAAACATATAAAATTGTTAAGGGTTTGAATACTTTCAAGAGAGAGCTTGATAGGGCTCTTAAAGATAGCGGAGTCAGGGGACATGGGGAGAAGGCAGGAACGGGGTACTGATTGGGGATGATCAGCCATGATCACATTGAAAGGCAGTGGTGCCTCGAAGGGCTGAATGGCCTACTCCTATTGTCTATTGGAGGTAGACAAAAATGCTGGAGAAACTCAGCGGGTGCAGCAGCATCTATGGGGTGAAGGAAATAGGCAACGTTTTGGGCCGAAACCCTTCCTTGCCTATTTCCTTCCGGGTTTCGGCCCGAAACGTTGCCTATTTCCTTCCGGGTTTCGGCCCGAAACGTTGCCTATTTCCTTCCGGGTTTCGGCCCGAAACGTCGCCTATTTCCTTCCGGGTTTCGGCCCGAAACGTCGCCTATTTCCTTCCGGGTTTCGGCCCGAAACGTCGCCTATTTCCTTCGCTCCATAGATGCTGCTGTACCCGCTGAGTTTCTCCAGCATTTTTGTCTACCTTGGATATTTCCAGCATCTGCAGTTCCTTCTTGAACATTATTGTGGATAGTTCTGTTGACTTCATTCCCGCAACAACCAGATGGGGATTGAAAAACAGACGGAAGATCTGTCAGTTTAATAAAATGTAGATGGGCCATTTTTTCCTCTCGTTCCTGACTGAGTAATCCAATTGTCCCATTTCCAATTTTTCTCACCCCCCCCCCCCCCCCTCGTAATCTGGGAAATATTTTCCAACTAATCCTTCCCGGCCCTGCATTGCGAGCTGCGACATGTTGTGTAATTGTATCTTCCTTTATTCTGGCCCATGGTTCTGGTTTTCTGTTTGCCGTTTGCTCACTGGGTTTTTAGGCCAGCTCTGCTGAATGCTGTGGCACCACCTCCTCCGCTCCTCCATAGGTCAACCTCTGACGAGCGTTTGTTGGCGCTGGGCTGGAGTTTAGAAGGACGAGGGGGCACCTCATTGAAGCTTACCGAATAGCGAAGAGCCTGGATAGAGTGGATGTGGAGAGGATGTTTCCACTAGTGGGAGAGTCTAGAACCACAGCCTCAGAATGTAAGGATCCTGTGGCCAGTGGGCCGGTGCGATAGACCTGCACGGGAAGGTAGACGCTCCCGCCCCCACCAGTCTCGGGCAGACGGGGCTCGTCTGTCAGCCTGGGAAGGCAGTCCATCTAGGAGAGGGGAAACTCTGATCTAAAACCTCCACTGCCTTGTGGCCAGATCCAGTCATGGAAAAGGCTCCAGGAGTAAACCTTGAGAAGATCCGGGGTCAGAGCCCCTAAGGCAGTTCGTCGTTGTCTACATCCTCACTCTGGCAGCTCCTGGCAGCGACGGTGCTGGTGCCAAACTGTAACGGCCCTGCTATTCCTTTGGATCGATCAGCGACGTGGAGAGGGGGGGACGTGCTGCATGGGCAACAGCCTGTCTGTCCTCCATGTGACATCGTTTGCCCAGGCTTGCATCCGACCAGGATGCATCACCCATGGTCAGTCATGACCGAGGCGGGCCTACTACTAACTACTTTTAGGAAGGAGATGAGGACAATAGACAATAGACAATAGGTGCAAGAGTAGGCCATTCGGCCCATCGAGCCAGCACTGCCATTCACTGTGATCGTGGCTGATCATCCCCAATCAGTACCCCGTTCCTGCCTTCTCCCCATATCCCCTGACTCCACTATCTTTAAGAGCCCTATCTAGCTCTCTTGAAAGTATCCAGAGAACCGGCCTCCACCGTCCTCTGAGGCAGAGAATTCCACAGACTCACAACTCTCTGTGAGAAAAAGTGTTTCCTTGTCTCCGTTCCAAATTGCATACCCCTTATTCGTAAGCTGTGGCCCCTGGTTCTGGACTCCCCCCAACATCGGGAACATGTTTCCTGCCTCTAGCGTGTCCAAGGTGTTCGTTGGTGTTTCTATTATTACACGTACTCAGGGGCTGTGAGGTTCTATCTTGTCGGTGAGATACGTCTGAAGAAGGTTTCTGAGGATCTTGGCTTTGATCGCACCAGTCACAGTGCGTGACAATCAGGACAAAGTTGGCTTCTTTAACCACAGGAGATAACTCCACACGCAGTGTCCAACCTCCCCTTCCATTGACTCCATCTACACCTCATGCTGCCTCGGCAAGGCCGGCAGCATCATCAAGGACCAGTCGCACCCCGGCCACTCCCTCTTCCCCCCCCTCTCCCATCAGGAAAACGCACACCTCCAGATTCAGGGGCAGTTTCATCCCAGTCTGAAGAAGGGTCTCGACCCGAAACGTCACCCATTCCTTCTCTCCAGAGATGCTGCCTGCCCCGCTGAGTTACTCCAGCTTTTTTGTCCATCTGTGCCTATCATACCAGCATGATGCCTGGATTAGCAGATATTAGTCTCTGTCCCCGGTTACATTTACCCCTGCATGCTTCATCGTCACTTTACTCTAGTCTCTGTCCCCCTGGTTACATTTGCCCCTGCATGCTTCGTCGTCACTTTACTCTAGTCTCTGTCCCCCTGGTTACATTTGCCCCTGCATGCTTCGTCGTCACTTTACTCTAGTCTCTGTCCCCCTGGTTACATTTGCCCCTGCATGCTTCGTCGTCACTTTACTCTAGTCTCTGTCCCCCGGTTACATTTACCCCTGCATGCTTCGTCGTCACTTTACTCTAGTCTCTGTCCCCCTGGTTACATTTGCCCCTGCATGCTTCGTCGTCACTTTACTCTAGTCTCTGTCCCCTGGTTACATTTGCCCCTGCATGCTTCATCGTCACTTTACTCTAGTCTCTGTCCCCTGGTTACATTTGCCCCTGCATGCTTCGTCGTCACTTTACTCTAGTCTCTGTCCCCGGTTACATTTACCCCTGCATGCTTCGTCGTCACTTTACTCTAGTCTCTGTCCCCTGGTTACATTTGCCCCTGCATGCTTTGTCGTCACTTTACTCTAGTCTCTGTCCCCCCGGTTACATTTACCCCTGCATGCTTCGTCGTCACTTTACTCTAGTCTCTGTCCCCCGGTTACATTTACCCCTGCATGCTTCGTCGTCACTTTACTCTAGTCTCTGTCCCCCCGGTTACATTTACCCCTGCATGCTTCGTCGTCACTTTACTCTAGTCTCTGTCCCCTGGTTACATTTGCCCCTGCATGCTTCATCGTCACTTTACTCTAGTCTCTGTCCCCTGGTTACATTTACCCCTGCATGCTTCATCGTCACTTTACTCTAGTCTCTGTCCCCGGTTACATTTACCCCTGCATGCTTCGTCGTCACTTTACTCTAGTCTCTGTCCCCTGGTTACATTTACCCCTGCATGCTTCGTCGTCACTTTACTCTAGTCTCTGTCCCCCGGTTACATTTGCCCCTGCATGCTTCGTCGTCACTTTACTCTAGTCTCTGTCCCCCTGGTTACATTTGCCCCTGCATGCTTCGTCGTCACTTTACTCTAGTCTCTGTCCCCCTGGTTACATTTGCCCCTGCATGCTTCGTCGTCACTTTACTCTAGTCTCTGTCCCCTGGTTACATTTACCCCTGCATGCTTCGTCGTCACTTTACTCTAGTCTCTGTCCCCTGGTTACATTTACCCCTGCATGCTTCGTCGTCACTTTACTCTAGTCTCTGTCCCCCTGGTTACATTTACCCCTGCATGCTTCGTCGTCACTTTACTCTAGTCTCTGTCCCCCCGGTTACATTTACCCCTGCATGCTTCGTCGTCACTTTACTCTAGTCTCTGTCCCCGGTTACATTTGCCCCTGCATGCTTCGTCGTCACTTTACTCTAGTCTCTGTCCCCCTGGTTACATTTACCCCTGCATGCTTCGTCGTCACTTTACTCTAGTCTCTGTCCCCCGGTTACATTTACCCCTGCATGCTTCGTCGTCACTTTACTCTAGTCTCTGTCCCCTGGTTACATTTACCCCTGCATGCTTCGTCGTCACTTTACTCTAGTCTCTGTCCCCCGGTTACATTTACCCCTGCATGCTTCGTCGTCACTTTACTCTAGTCTCTGTCCCCCGGTTACATTTACCCCTGCATGCTTCGTCGTCACTTTACTCTAGTCTCTGTCCCCCCGGTTACATTTGCCCCTGCATGCTTCGTCGTCACTTTACTCTAGTCTCTGTCCCCCCGGTTACATTTGCCCCTGCATGCTTCGTCGTCACTTTACTCTAGTCTCTGTCCCCCTGGTTACATTTACCCCTGCATGCTTCGTCGTCACTTTACTCTAGTCTCTGTCCCCCTGGTTACATTTACCCCTGCATGCTTCGTCGTCACTTTACTCTAGTCTCTGTCCCCCTGGTTACATTTGCCCCTGCATGCTTCGTCGTCACTTTACTCTAGTCTCTGCCCCCCTGGTTACATTTACCCCTGCATGCTTCGTCGTCACTTTACTCTAGTCTCTGTCCCCCGGTTACATTTACCCCTGCATGCTTCGTCGTCACTTTACTCTAGTCTCTGTCCCCCGGTTACATTTACCCCTGCATGCTTCGTCGTCACTTTACTCTAGTCTCTGTCCCCCCGGTTACATTTACCCCTGCATGCTTCATCGTCACTTTACTCTAGTCTCTGTCCCCCCGGTTACATTTACCCCTGCATGCTTCGTCGTCACTTTACTCTAGTCTCTGTCCCCCGGTTACATTTACCCCTGCATGCTTCGTCGTCACTTTACTCTAGTCTCTGTCCCCCTGGTTACATTTACCCCTGCATGCTTCGTCGTCACTTTACTCTAGTCTCTGTCCCCCGGTTACATTTACCCCTGCATGCTTCGTCGTCACTTTACTCTAGTCTCTGTCCCCCTGGTTACATTTACCCCTGCATGCTTCGTCGTCACTTTACTCTAGTCTCTGTCCCCCTGGTTACATTTACCCCTGCATGCTTCGTCGTCACTTTACTCTAGTCTCTGCCCCCGGTTACATTTACCCCTGCATGCTTCGTCGTCACTTTACTCTAGTCTCTGCCCCTGGTTACATTTACCCCTGCATGCTTCGTCGTCACTTTACTCTAGTCTCTGTCCCCGGTTACATTTACCCCTGCATGCTTCGTCGTCACTTTACTCTAGTCTCTGCCCCCGGTTACATTTACCCCTGCATGCTTCGTCGTCACTTTACTCTAGTCTCTGCCCCTGGTTACATTTACCCCTGCATGCTTCGTCGTCACTTTACTCTAGTCTCTGTCCCCCCGGTTACATTTACCCCTGCATGCTTCGTCGTCACTTTACTCTAGTCTCTGTCCCCGGTTACATTTACCCCTGCATGCTTCGTCGTCACTTTACTCTAGTCTCTGTCCCCCGGTTACATTTACCCCTGCATGCTTCGTCGTCACTTTACTCTAGTCTCTGCCCCTGGTTACATTTACCCCTGCATGCTTCGTCGTCACTTTACTCTAGTCTCTGTCCCCGGTTACATTTACCCCTGCATGCTTCGTCGTCACTTTACTCTAGTCTCTGTTCCCCGGTTACATTTACCCCTGCATGCTTCGTCGTCACTTTACTCTAGTCTCTGTCCCCTGGTTACATTTACCCCTGCATGCTTCGTCGTCACTTTACTCTAGTCTCTGTCCCCCGGTTACATTTACCCCTGCATGCTTCGTCGTCACTTTACTCTAGTCTCTGTCCCCCGGTTACATTTACCCCTGCATGCTTCGTCGTCACTTTACTCTAGTCTCTGTCCCCCCGGTTACATTTGCCCCTGCATGCTTCGTCGTCACTTTACTCTAGTCTCTGTCCCCCCGGTTACATTTGCCCCTGCATGCTTCGTCGTCACTTTACTCTAGTCTCTGTCCCCCTGGTTACATTTACCCCTGCATGCTTCGTCGTCACTTTACTCTAGTCTCTGTCCCCCTGGTTACATTTACCCCTGCATGCTTCGTCGTCACTTTACTCTAGTCTCTGTCCCCCTGGTTACATTTGCCCCTGCATGCTTCGTCGTCACTTTACTCTAGTCTCTGCCCCCCTGGTTACATTTACCCCTGCATGCTTCGTCGTCACTTTACTCTAGTCTCTGTCCCCCGGTTACATTTACCCCTGCATGCTTCGTCGTCACTTTACTCTAGTCTCTGTCCCCCGGTTACATTTACCCCTGCATGCTTCGTCGTCACTTTACTCTAGTCTCTGTCCCCCCGGTTACATTTACCCCTGCATGCTTCATCGTCACTTTACTCTAGTCTCTGTCCCCCCGGTTACATTTACCCCTGCATGCTTCGTCGTCACTTTACTCTAGTCTCTGTCCCCCGGTTACATTTACCCCTGCATGCTTCGTCGTCACTTTACTCTAGTCTCTGTCCCCCTGGTTACATTTACCCCTGCATGCTTCGTCGTCACTTTACTCTAGTCTCTGTCCCCCGGTTACATTTACCCCTGCATGCTTCGTCGTCACTTTACTCTAGTCTCTGTCCCCCTGGTTACATTTACCCCTGCATGCTTCGTCGTCACTTTACTCTAGTCTCTGTCCCCCTGGTTACATTTACCCCTGCATGCTTCGTCGTCACTTTACTCTAGTCTCTGCCCCCGGTTACATTTACCCCTGCATGCTTCGTCGTCACTTTACTCTAGTCTCTGCCCCTGGTTACATTTACCCCTGCATGCTTCGTCGTCACTTTACTCTAGTCTCTGTCCCCGGTTACATTTACCCCTGCATGCTTCGTCGTCACTTTACTCTAGTCTCTGCCCCCGGTTACATTTACCCCTGCATGCTTCGTCGTCACTTTACTCTAGTCTCTGCCCCTGGTTACATTTACCCCTGCATGCTTCGTCGTCACTTTACTCTAGTCTCTGTCCCCCCGGTTACATTTACCCCTGCATGCTTCGTCGTCACTTTACTCTAGTCTCTGTCCCCGGTTACATTTACCCCTGCATGCTTCGTCGTCACTTTACTCTAGCTAAAAATGATCTACTCTACATTTTCCTCGAACCGCATCCCCTTTGATCTCTCATCTTCACCCCTTACACTTCCTTATCTCTGTGTCTCCCTCTCCCCTGACTCTCAGCCTGAAGAAAGGGTCTTGACCCAAAACATCACCCAACCCTTCTCTCCAGAGATGCTGCCTGTCCCGCTGAGTGACTCCAGCACTTTGTGTCTATCCTCGGTTTAAACCAGCATCTGCAGTTCCTCCCCACACAGATGTTTCAGCCTGCTCGCTATAATTACATGCGCAGATTTCTCCTAGTTTAAATAGTTAATTGTTGGAAACCATGTTTTTATTTCTAATTTCTGAACCCCACTGTTTGAGTAATTACCCTGACTAGTGTCTATTCTGTTTGCAATATCTCTCTTTTAGTAAATATATTACAAAACTGATTCTGCATTGTGCTTGAATTATTTGATGGTCGGATACCCTTAAAAAAGACTCAAAGGCTCATTTGAAATGTTAGCGCTGATTAGTTACACAATCCTACATTAACCTGTAAATTAAAATTCCTTGCTGCAATTTGATGGCTGATTTAATTTTGCCTTTCTTTGTTTGCCTTGGGCTAATTCCATTATGAATTCTCAATACACTTCTCTTCCCTGCCATCAGCAGCTTAGCTAGAACTTCTGATTACTATTGTACACTTAGCACTACATAAAGCAGAGGATTAATATTTCCCTGAAGGATTGTTACGACGGATTTGCTCCTCTCCTTCTAAGAGATGTTTCTCCAGCTTCAATTGTCCATAAATTATGATCTGCTGTGAATGGTCGCCCCCACTGACCCCGGTTTAACAAGCCTAAGAGAGTGCCCCCGATGCAGGGAGAGAGGAGAGGGGATGATAGCGTCAATTATTAATCGCCCGTCTATGATAGTGCCCATGTAATGATTTTAGCGGCTGCTGCTGCACTCTTTCCACTTCACAAAACATTCTTTTCTCAGACAGGTAAAACGAAGATTAAATGTGCGTGGAGGGAGGAACTACAGATGCTGCAGTATAGAAGGATGAGAGGGGATCTTATTGAAACGTATAAGATTATTAAGGGTTTGGACACGCTAGAGGCAGGAAACATGTTCCTGATGTTGGGGGAATCCAGAACCAGGGACCACAGTTTAAGAATAAGGGGTAAGCCATTTAGAACGGAGACGAGGAAACACTTTTTATCCCAGAGAGATGTGATTCTGTGGAATTCTCTGCCTCAGAGGGCGGTGGAGGCCGGTTCTCTGGATACTTTCGAGAGAGAGCTAGAGGTAGGAAACATGTTGGGGGAGTCCAGAACCAGGGGCCACAGTTTAAGAATAAGGGGTAAGCCATTTAGAACGGAGACGAGGAAACACTTTTTCACACAGAGAGTGGTGAGTCTGTGGAATTCTCTGCCTCAGAGGGCGGTGGAGGCCGGTTCTCTGGATACTTTCAAGATAGAGTCAGATAGGACTAAATAGCGCAGTCAGGGGATATGGGGAAAAGGCAGGAACGGGGTACTGATTGGGGATGATCAGCCATGATCACATTGAATGGCGGTGCTGGCTCGAAGGGCCGAATGGCCTCTACTCCTGCACCTATTGTCTATTGTCTATTGTCTGCTTTACACCCAAGATAGACATGAAAAATGCTGGAGTAACTCAGCAGGACAGGCAGCATTTCTGGAGAGAAGGAATGGGTGACGTTTCAGGTTGAGACCCTTCTTCAGACAAGGATGCTTGGTCCATCGCAGACGTGCACCACACAGACCAGCAACTACATTGTGTGGTTATTTTTCACATCAAATACTTTAGTTTAGAAATACAACTCGGAAACAGGCCCATCAGCCCACCGAGTCCGTGCCGACCAGCAATCCCCGCACACTAACACTATCCTCCACACACTAGGGACAATTTACATTTACACCAAGCCAATTAACCTACAAACCCGCACCTTTGGAGTGTGGGAGGAAACCGGAGCACCCGGAGAAAACCCACGCAGGTCACGGGGAGAACGTGCAAACTCCGTACAGACAGCACCCGTAGGCAGAATGGAACCCGGGTCTCTGGCGCTGTGAGGCAGCAACTCTACCGCTGCACCACCGTGCCAACCGCACATCAGACAGGACCGTACCACATGGAAACAGACGCCCCGAATCAGCTCTGCCCAAGACTGCAGGAAGTTGCCTACATGTAGCCCAGTCCGTCACACAGACCACACTCCCCACCATCGACTCCATCTACACTCCACGCTGCCTCGGTGAAGCAGCCGACACCATCACAGACGTGTCCCTGTCCCACCCCGGTCATTCCTTCTTCTCCCCACTCCCGTCTGGCAGAAGGTACAGAAGCTTGAAAGCGTCGCACCACCAGACTCAGGAACAGCTTCTTCCCCTCTGTTATCAGGCTTCTGAACGTCCCTTCCATAAGCTAGGGTACTGTCCCATTCACCTCTACCCCATTGTGGACATTGTACTTTGTCTGTGGAACTGACGCTACAATGCTGAGAACTATATTCTGCACTCTGTATCTTCCCCTTTGCTCCACCTGTTGGACTGGAGTTTGACCGGACTGTATTTATGTGTAGTGTTACCTGATCTGTTTGGACAGCACGCAGAACAAAGCTGTTCGCTGTACCTTGGTACACGGGACAATAATAAATCTAAACTGATGTCGCTTCGCTCCTTAGATGCTGCTGCACCCGCTGAGTTTCTCCAGCTTTTTGTGTAACCATCGATTTGAAATTTGTTCCTTAATGTTTAGAATATCATGCAGGACAACAAAGTATTAACTTATAAGGGCCTGTCCCACTGACATGACTGTTTTGACGACTGCCGGCACCCATTAGTCGTAGCAGGGTCCAAAAATTTTTAACATGTTGAAAATCCAGCGGCGACCAGAACAAGGTACGACTCTTTGGGCGACTACTCACGACCGTACGGGCTTCACCCCGCGACATGTTGCCTGTATGGTCGTGAGTCTCCTCAGTCGCCCAAAGAGTCGTAGCGTCTTTCTGGTCGCCGCTGGATTTTCAACATGTTGAAAAACTTCTGCAACCTGCAACGGCCTGTTACGGGTGCCGGCAGTCGCCGAAACAGTCAGGTAGGTGGGACAGGCCCTTAACTCCCATTTGCTTTCCGCTTTGCTATCCATGTATAATATTATCTGATAGTCCTGGCAACATCCTCGTAAATCATCCCTGCAAGCTTGTCGTCTGTTGACACAGTTTTGCCTTTTGTTTCAACCAGAACATATTTTGTTTGGCCTTTGGTATTCAGCCTAATTAAGTTAATACAAGTCAACCAAATAGTTACGTTTTGCAATCAATCTTAACCCTTCACATTCAATTTCCCTTCCTCTGTGAAGGGGTTAAGCCCCTGTCCCACTTTCCCCAGTTACTCACGACTTCTCCCGAGTTTTCCCCTTGATTCAAACCCGGAGAATTACGGTAAAAGCCAGCCGTAGGTACTCGGGGCTATTTTTTTTACTCGTGGGCATTTTTCAACATGCTGAAAACTCGGGGAAGTGTGACAGGGGCTGTACAAGGACCCTGCTCTCCAGAGATGCTGCCTGACCCACTGAGTTACTCCAGCACTCTGTGTCTATCTTTAGTGTTAACCAGCATCTGCAGTTCTTTGTTTCTATGTTTTAACAAGGACCCCGTTCAGTTTAATGATAAACACAATTCACCTGTGAGGTGTGTCGCAAGGAACTGCAGATATTGGTTTAAACCGAAGATACACACAAAATGCTGGAGTAACTCAGCGGGACAGGCAGCATCTCTGGAGAGAAGGAATGGGTGACGTTCCAAATCGAGACTCTCTTCAGACTGAGGAAGTCTGTCTGAAGAAGGGTCTCGACCCAAAACGTCACCCATTCCTTCTCTCCTGAGATGCTGCCTGACCCACTGAGTTACTCCAGCACTTGTCTCTATCACCTGTGAGGTAGCTGGTCACCATCTCAGGAAACCTGCTCAGAATAATGAAAGCATATTTGAGTTGAAGACAAGTTTTCACTTGTCTCGTCTCAGAGCCTGCTACTGGCACAGAATACAGGCAATGCTTGATCTTACGATGTTTTAAGATTAATCACACCCCTCTGCTCAAGGCATTCTGCATTTCATAAAGTCATAACGGATAGGAGTCGAATTAGGCCATTCGGTCCATCAAGTCTACTCCGCCATTCAATCATGGCTGATCTATCTCTCCCTCCTAACCCCATTCTCCTGCCTTCTCCACATAACCCCTGACACCCGTACTGATCAAGAATCTATCTATCTCTGCCTTAAATGTACCCACTGACTTGGCCTCCACAGCCTTCTGTGGCAACGAATTCCACAGATTCACCACCCTCTGACAAGAGAAATTCCTCCTCATCTCCTTTCTAAAAGTACATCCTTTAATTCTGAGGCTGTGACCTCTAGTCCTAGACTCTCCCACGAGTGGAAACATCCTCTCCACATCCACTCTATCCAGGCCTTTCACTATTCTGTACATTTCAATGAGGTGGGGGACTCATTCTTCTAAACTCCAGCGAGTACAGGCCCAGTGCCGACAAACGCTCATCATAGGTTATCCTATGGAGTACTTTAGCGTATTGTGAGCAGTTGTGGGCCCCATATCTGAGGAAGGATGTGCTGGCTCTGGAGAGGGCCCAGAGGAGGTTTTCAAGAATGATCCCAGGAATGAGTGGGTTAACCTAAGATGAGCGTTTGTCGGCACTGGGCCTGGATAGGCTGGGACATTTTCTTTGGAGAAATCCCACAGATGAGCACCAGGCCTTTATCCCAATCACTGACTTCGGGCTGTTTGCCTCCCACAGCCTCCAACCTCCATACCTCGTTTCCATCCTTTCCCCCCCGGTCCAATCTCTCCCGACCTATGTCCAAGACACCTCACACCCTTCGTCTCTTCAATGACTTCCGTTTACCAGGCCCTCACTCCTCATCTTTACTATGGACGTCCAGTCACTCTACACCTCCATCCCCCACCAGAAAGGCCTTAAAGCCCTCCGTTTCTTCCTCGGCCGCAGAACCAGCCAATTTCCGTCTACTAACACTTTCCTCCGCCTAGCCGAGCTGGTCCTCGCCCTCAACAACTTCTCCTTCCCCTCCTCCCACTTCCTCCAAATCCATGGTGTAGCTATGGAAACTGGAATGGGCCCCAGCTACGCCTGCCTCTTTGTAGGGTAAGTTGAACAATCCCTGTACCAGGCGTACGCTGGCCCTATCCCTGACCTCTATCTCCGTTACATTGATGACTGCATCGGTGCTACCTCCTGCACCCATGCAGAACTCACTGACTTCATCAACTTCACCACTAATTTCCATCCTGCACTCAAATTCACTTGGACCATCTCTAACATCTCCCTACCGTTTCTTGATCTCACCGTCTCCATCACAGGAGATAGACTATCGACTGACATCTATTACAAACCCACTGACTCCCACAGCTATCTCGACTACATTTCTTCTGAAGAAGGGTCTTGACCCAAAACGTCGCCTATCTCCTTCGCTCCTTAGATGCTGCTGCACTCGCTGAGTTTCTCCAGCTTTTTGTGTAACCCTCGATTCTCCAGCATCTGCAGTTCCTTCTTTAACTCTTTAATACATTTCTTCCCACCCCTACTCCCAATTCCTCCGTCTACGCCACATCTGCGCCCAGGATGAGATGTTCCACACCAGGGCATCCGAAATGTCCTCATTCTTTAGGGATTGGGGGTTCCCCTCTCCCATCATAGATGAGGCCCTCGCTCGTGTCTCCTCAGTGCCCGCAGCCCCGCTCTTGCTCCCCCTCCCCCGAGTTGCAACAGAGACAGAGTCCCCCTTGCCCTCACCTTCCACGCCATCAGCCGTCGCATACAGCACATAATCCCTCGAAATTTCCAACGGGATCCCACCACTAGCCACATTTTCCCATCTCCACCCCTTTCCGCTTTCCGCAGAGACCGTTCCCCCCACAACTCCCTGGTTAACTCATCCCTTCCCACCCAAACCACCCCCTCCCCAGGTACCTTCCCCTGCAACCGCAGGAGCTGCAACACCTGTCCCTACACCTCTCCCCTCGACTCTGTCCAGGGATCCCGACAGTCCTTTCAGGTGAGGCAGAGGTTCACTTCACCTCCTCCAACCTCATCTACTGTATCCGCTGTTCAAGATGTGGGCTCTTATACAACGGCGAGACCAAACGCAGACTGGGCGATCGTTTCGTGGGACACCTTCGCTCAGCCCACGTGAACCAACCTGATCTCCCGGTTGCCGGATACTTTAATTCTCCTTCCCATTCCCACACAGACCTTTCTGTCCTGGGCCTCCTCCATTGTCAGCGTGAGGCTAAACACAAATTGGAGGAACAGCATCTCATATTTCGCTCGGGCAGCTTACACCCCAGTGGTGTGGATATTGATTTCTCCAACTTCAGGTAGCCCCGGCATTCCCTCTCTCTCCATCCCTCCCCCACCCAAGTCGCACCAGCTTCTCGTCTTCACCCAACAAACAGCTAACAATGGCCTGTTTCCTTTATGTTTAAGAAGGAACTGCAGATGCTGGAAAAATCGAAGGTAGACAAAAATGCTGGAGAAACTCAGCGGTTAAGGCAGCATCTATGGAGAGGAGGTGATGTTTCGGGTCATCTTTATCATTGTTTCTCCTTTGCATATCTTTCATTCATTGTTCTTTATCTCTCCACATCACCGTCTACACCTCTCGTTTCCCTTCTCCCTAACCAGCCTGAAGAAGGGTCTCGACCTGAAACGTCACCCATTCCTTCTCTCCAGGGATGCTGCCTGTCCCGCTGAGTTACTCCAGCCTTTCATGTGTTTCTTTGGAGAGCAGTTGCCCCTCAGGTTACTATTAAAACTTTTCTCTCTCACCTTAAACCTACGACCTCTGGTTCCTGAGTCGGTGGCGGTGGAGGCCGGTTCTCTGGATAGAGGGGGCCACAGTTTAGGAATAACGGGTAAGCCATTTAGAACGGAGATGAGGAAACACTTTTTCTCACAGAGAGTTGTGAGTCTGTGGAATTATCTGCCTCAGAGGGCAGTGGAGGCCGGTTCTCTGGATACTGTCAAGAGAGAGCTAGATAGGGCTCTTAAAAATAGCGAAGTCAGTGGATATGGGGAGAAGGCAGGAACGGGGTACTGATTGTGGATGATCAGCCATGATCACAGTGAATGGCGGTGCTGGCTCGAAGGGCGAATGGCCTCCTCCTGCACCTATTGTCTATCATACTGATCTCTCTCTCCCTCCTAACCCCATTCCCCTGCCCTAAGATCATCCCCCAGCCTCCTGCACTCCAAGGGATAAAGACCTAGCCTGCTCAAGCTCTCCATGCAGCTCTGACCCCCGATTCCTGGCAACATCCTCATACATCCTCTCCTGGGATTCGTGGTATGAATGCTTCATGATTGAGAAGGTTCGGCCAATGCTTTGTGGAATTTCGAAAAATGAGGCATGATCAAAGTGAAGCATTAAAAATCCATTTGGGGGTTAATAGGCTGGGTGAAGAGAGATGGGTTTGTGTCGACAGGGAGTTTGGAACCATGGTTTGATAATAGCACTTCACACGTCGAAGACAAAGATGAAGAGAAATAGTTTCTTTCCATGAATGTGAACTATTGTTAAATCCTAGGCAGCAGTGGAGACCACATCCTTCAATATATTTAAGGATGAGAAAGAAAGGCTTTCAATCTACAAGTGATGAGGCGGGCAAGTGCACTTGTGGCCAACATCAGATCAACGTCAATGAAAGTAAGCATGGAGGTACAGCAGGCAGTCAAGAAAGGGAAATGGCATGTTGGCCTTTATAACAAGAGGAGTTGAGTATAGGAGCAAAGAGGTCTTTCTGCAGTTGTACAGGGCCCTAGTGAGATCACACCTGGAGTATTGTGTGCAGTTTTGGTCCCCTAATTTGAGGAAGGACATTCTTGCTATTGAGGGAGTGCAGCGTAGGTTCACAAGGTTAATTCCCAGGATGGCGGGACTGTCATTTGCTGAGAGAATGGAGCGGCTGGGCTTGTACACTCTGGAGTTTAGAAGGATGGGAGGGGATTGTCTATTGTCTATTGTCAATAGTTTAGTTTAGTTTAGAGATACAGCACGGAAGCAGGCCCTTCGGCCCACCGAGTCCGTGCCGACCAGTGATCCCCATTCACACTAGTTGTGTGTTTCTCATCCACTCCCTACAGACACTAGGGGAAGTTCACAGAGGGCCGATTAACCCACAAACCTCGCACATCTTTGGGATGTGGGCAGAATCCGGAGCACGCAGTGAAAACCCAGGTGGTCACGGGGAGAACGTGCAAACTCCGCACAGACAGCACTCCAGCACTGTGAGGCAGCAGCTCTACCCGCTGCGCCACCGTGACGTCTACTACGCGGTTAGACTTCACCTGAAATGGATGCAAAAACAAACGGGACCCAAATGTCGAGGGAGTCAAGAGCCAAGTGTGTTTAAATGCCATGTGTGCTGAGACGGAACGATGACATTCATACTTGCAGCAGCATAACACATCTGTAAACACCGTACTCACAGATAACATCATAAACGAAATACAAAAAGTTTAATACATTTAAAAAATGTATTACTGCTCAACTCCAGGGAGGGAGATTTGATCCTTTAGTTAATTCATGTCAAACTAGCAAGATTTCCCCCTGTAGGTTAATTGTCTTGGTTTAAGTGTAAATTGTCCGTAGTGTGTGTGGGATAGTGTTAGTGTGCGGGGATCGCTGGTCGGCAGGGACTCGATGGGCCGAAGGGCATGGATAGCTGACATTTCGGGTCACGATCCTTCCTCGGAACACCTATCCATGTTCTCCACAGATGCTGCCTGACCCGCTGAGTTACTCCAGCACTCTGTGAAACGTCACCTATCCATGTTCTCCACAGTGCTGCCTGACCCGCTGAGTTACTCCAGCACTCTGTGAAACGTCACCTATCCATGTTCTCCACAGATGCTGCCTGACCCGCTGAGTTACTCCAGCACTCTGTGAAACGTCACCTATCCACGTTCTCCACAGATGCTGCCTGACCCGCTGAGTTACTCCAGCACTCTGTGAAACGTCACCTATCCATGTTCTCCACAGATGCTGCCTGATCCGCTGAGTTACTCCAGCACTCTGTGAAACGTCACCTATCCATGTTCTCCACAGATGCTGCCTGACCCGCTGAGTTACTCCAGCACTCGGTGAAACGTCACCTATCCATGTTCTCCACAGATGCTGTCTGATCCGCTGAGTTACTCCAGCACTCTGTGAAACGTCACCTATCCACGTTCTCCACAGACGCTGCCTGACCCGCTGAGTTACTCCAGCGCTCTGTGAAACGTCACCTATCCATGTTCTCCACAGACGCTGCCTGACCCGCTGAGTTGCTCCAGCACTCTGTGAAACGTCACCTATCCATGTTCTCCACAGATGCTGCCTGATCCGCTGAGTTACTCCAGCACTCTGTGAAACGTCACCTATCCATGTTCTCCACAGATGCTGCCTGATCCGCTGAGTTACTCCAGCACTCTGTGAAACGTCACCTATCCATGTTCTCCACAGATGCTGTCTGATCCGCTGAGTTACTCCAGCACTCTGTGAAACGTCACCTATCCACGTTCTCCACAGACGCTGCCTGACCCGCTGAGTTACTCCAGCGCTCTGTGAAACGTCACCTATCCATGTTCTCCACAGACGCTGCCTGACCCGCTGAGTTGCTCCAGCACTCTGTGAAACGTCACCTATCCATGTTCTCCACAGATGCTGCCTGATCCGCTGAGTTACTCCAGCACTCTGTGAAACGTCACCTATCCATGTTCTCCACAGATGCTGCCTGACCCGCTGAGTTACTCCAGCACTCTGTGAAACGTCACCTATCCATGTTCTCCACAGATGCTGCCTGACCCGCTGAGTTACTCCAGCACTCTGTGAAACGTCACCTATCCGTGTTCTCCAGAGATGCATCTAATTGTTTAAGAAGGAACTGCAGATGCTGGAAAAATCGAAAGTAGACAAAAAATGCTGGAGAAACTCAGCGGGTGAGGCAACATCTATGGAGAAAATGGAGAATCTGGAGGGTCTCGACCCGAAACGTTGCCTATTCCTTCTCTCCATAGATACTGTCTCACCAGATGTGTTTCCCCAGCTTTTTTAGTCTACTGTCCACCTAATTGATTCTTTGAGTTAGGTATCGTGCGACGGGGTGTTTGTACTGAAAGTTTCTCCCAGGCAGGGAGTAAAAATTTCTTCCACTCTTTGAAATGACACGCAATTATTCTAAGGGCCACCAGAAAGGCCATTACCAGCTTTTAATGGTCAATGCAGTAATATGCTCTGCATCATCTAACACGCAAGGTATTGCTACCTTAGGAATATGTGTTCTAATGGTGTTTTTGGACAAGTGTAATAACCTTCGACCCTCTACATTAGTGGAAGTGTGCGCGCTAAGATTCTTCACTCTTGCTCCAAGTGTCCAAACGAAGCACTTTCTCAGCCTAAAGACGCTATAAATGCCAAATTTAAAAATATCAGCTGCATTACCCTAAGACAGGTGTTAAATGGGCCTTTGAATCAATTGTCACAAACATGTTTCCAGTATTTTTACTCGAGTGGTTCAGCAGGTTGTTCGCATATGGTGGGCTCCTGAATGTGGCATGTTAATTGTATTATCAATCAGAAACATATATAGTTTGGACACTAAATGAGCCTTTTTTATTACTTTCAGAAAAAAAAACTTGCTTATTAAGCATATCTTTGACTACCCATCTCCTCAGAAATCGATAAGCGTTTGAACATAATTGAAAATATTTAAAAAAAATTGTCACCTTCTAATTCAGAATTATGTTCCTACTCTTCATTTTCTTCCCTATTCCCTTGAAAGCAGCAATTCATTCTTGGAGATGATGACATACCTGCTAGTCTTTCCACCCCGTAAAAAACTTTGAGTCGTTGGATTGCCTCGAGACGCAAGCTTCGCACAGCGAGGAGACGCTAGACAGTAACAGGAAAATCTCAGCAGGGTTTCAATCCACGCACTACTTGTTTAATTCAATGTATTGTCACGTGTACCGAGGTACAGTGAAGAAGAAGGGTCTCGAGTAAGGGGAAAAGATTTAATAGGAACCTGAGGGGTAACTTTCTCACACAAAGGGTGGTGGGTTTCGTTTGGTTTAGAGAAACAGTCTCTCGGTCCAATGAGTCCGTGTCGACCAGCGATCCCCGCACATTAACACACACTAGGGACAATTGACACTTATGCCAAGTGTACAAACTCAAGCTAATTAACCTACAAACCCGCACGTCTTTGCAGTGTGGGAGGAAACCGAAGAGCTCGGAGAAAACCCACGCAGGTCACGGGGAGAACGTGCAAACTCCGTACAGTGTGTGTATTGTGTGTAGTATGCGGGGACTCCATGGGCTAAAGGGCCTGTTTCCGCACTGTATTCTTTAAACTAAACTAGAACGGCACGGTGGCGCAGCGGGTAGAGCTGCTGCCTCACAGCGCCAGAGACCCGGGTTCAATCCTGACTACGGGTGCTGTCTGTACGGAGTTTGTACGATCTCCCCGTACCCACGTGGCTTTTCTCCGAGTTCCTCCCACACTCCAAAGACGTGCGGGTTTGTAGGTTAATTGGCTTTGGTGTAAATGTAAATTGTCCCTGGTGTGTGTCAGGTAGTGTTAGTGTGCGGGGATCGCTGGTCGGTGCGGATACGGTGGGCTGAAGGGCCTGTTTCCGCGCTGTATCTCTAAACTAAACTAAACGAGACAGCACCTGTAGTCAGGATGGAACCCGGGTCTCTGGCGCTGTGAGGCAGCAACTCTACCGCTGCCGCTCTAGCGTAGTTCAATGATACAGCGCGGAAGCAACCCTTGTGGGCGAAGTGTAAAAGCCAGCAATGTCCTTTAATTTTTGCTGACATTGAAACTGTCCACAAGATGAGAGTGTTGGTGAAGGGCAGAGTAAAATTCCGGAGAGATTGTTCCTTAAACAAACAGAGCGGCTCACAATCTGGTGCCGCACAACTGGCAGATCTATATTAGTCCAAAAAAAAAGCCAGGCCACTCAATTTCCTAACATCAAATAGTATTCATCGATATGTCTGATGAAGCGCAAAATAAGAGGTGATCTGTCAATGAGTCCATGACAGCTGATGATGATGTGGGTTCATTCTTTGAAGGCCAATGAAGTGTATTTGACGAATAATGGCCTTTGGAGGAATGGGGGGGGGCTGCTCCTGAGTTGTGTCTAGGGTGGGGGGAGCAGGTTAGAGATTGCTATCTCCTTCTCATCAGCTGCCTCCCCCCTCACCCCCACTTGGGTAATGGGCTGCAAAGATGTCCTGTGGACGCGATCCTTCTCGAAGCGGGCAACACTTAACGGAGAACGCAAGAGGTTAAAACTGGGATGAGGTGACCAGGTGACATCTATCTGTACCTTGATCTGTAGAACATGGTCTTTATTTGGTGTCTGCTTAGTAATTGTATTTTATTCAGGGACACAAACAAAACAAAAACCTAATCATCGGATTGATTTTACACGGGGTCAGTGGAGCGGGGTCGACCAAGCGTGGCGGGATGAATGATAACAGCCACATGATTGGTGTCCCACCAAGCAGGTGCACATCACACGGGCAGAGGCAGGGCCCAAACGCCAAGGACAACCTTGTGTCCCTGCCGCTCTAACCTTGTACGTCGCAAAGCAACGCTCCACGAAACGGCACGCAAACCTAGGATTAATAGCCAAGCATAATTACAAACCAACATCGATCGGCACGACTGTCCGTGGTCAAAGCTTCTGTGGTTGTCCTGGTGCGGCACGGTGGCGCAGCGGTAGAGTTGCTGCCTCACAGCGCCAGAGACCCGCCTTCCATCCTGACTACGGGTGCTGTCTGTACCTAGTTTGTACGTTGTCTCCGTGACAATAGGTGCAGGAGGAGGCCATTCGGCCCTTCGAGCCAGCACCGCCATTCAATGTGATCATGGCTGATCATCCCCAATCAGTACCCGTTCCTGACTTCTCCCCATATCCCCTGACTCCACTATCTTTAAGAGCCCTATCTAGCTCTCTCTTCAAAGCATCCAGAGAACCGGCCTCCACCGCCCTCTGAGACAGAGAATTCCACAGACTCACAACTCTCTGTGTGAAGAAGTGTTTCCTCGTCTCCGTTCTAAATGGCTTACCCCTTATTCTTAAACTGTGGCCCCTGTGATCCTGGTAATTCCTGAAACGTCACCTGTTCCTTCGCTCCATGCTGCCTCACCCGCTGAGTTTCTCCAGCATTTTTGTCTACCTTCGATATTTCTAGCATCTGCAGTTCTTTCTTAAACATGGTAATTTGCTTGGTAAGTTGTAGTGTGTGTGGGATAGTGTTAGTGTACAGGGTGATCGCTGGTCAGCATGGACTCGGTGGGCCGAAGGGCCTGTTTCCGAGCCGTATGCCTAAACTAAACTAAACTAGAGAAAGCGGCAGACTCTATGAACCAGGAGATAAGTACTGTTGTAGGGTCTGGATCATGACAAAGGCCTAGAGGCATGCAGCATGTCAACAGGCCCTTCAGCCCACTTGTTCATGCTGGCCAAGATGCCCAGCTGAGCTAGCCCCATTTGCTCGCGTTTGGCCCATATCCTACCAAGCATGTATCTGTACGCTGAAACATTAAGGGTTTGGACACACTAGAGGCAGGAAACATGTTCCCGATGTTGGGGGGAGACAAGAACCAGGGGCCACAGTTTAAGAATAAGTGGTAAGTGAAGGCCGGTTCTCTGGATGCTTTCAAGAGAGAGTTAGATAGAACTCTTAGGGATAGCGGGGTCAGGAGATATGGGGGGAAGGCAGGAACGGGACACTGAATGTGGATGATCAGCCATGATCACATTGAATGGCGGAAGGGCCGAATGGCCTGCTCCTGCACCTGTTGACTATGTCGATTGCCTGGTTCCTACCCCCGACTGATGAATGAGAACCCTGCTTTAAATTGTTCTCCTAATTAGCCGCAGTATTGCTCCACCTTGGAGCTATTTGAGAGAGAAGGGTCTCTTTTTGGAGAACGGAAGGAATAGGCGTCACTTATCCCTTCGCTCCATAGACGCTGCCTCACCCGCTGAGTTTCTCCAGCATTTTTGTCCACCTACTTTGGAACTTTGGCTACTGTCTCTTAGGTACGTGACAACTGGCTCCTAACACACTGGCTGCTCCGTGGAGATTAGCCCGCGGTTCCAACAGCCCCCCCCCCCTCCCCGTCTCGATTGTAATTCAGAGGCTGCCAACTGTTTGTTTGGGAAATTACGTTTTTAATGTGCCGAGGCTGGCTTTTATTGGGAATATGTGTGGAAAATGAAAACAAATGAGGTTTTATGAAGTTGTAAAACCAGGCGCTAACTGGAATTAACAGCTTGTTGTCATGCTTAGAGGCTTTGACTGTGGCTGTGGAAACCAGTGGGGGTTAATAGCAAGACAAAACATGAATGAAATTAGTCGGATAATCCCTATTTAAGACATAAACAGATTAATGTTCAAGGTATTTAAAATCTTGCCGCTCCAATGTTTCAGTTTTAGTTTAGAGATACAGCGTAGAAACTGGCCCTTCGGCCCATCGAGTCTGTGCCAATCCCCACATACTAGCCCTGACCCGCACACGCACCAGGGACAATTTACATTTACACCAAGCCAATTAACCGGCAAACCTGCACGTCTTTGGAGTGTGGGAGGACACCGAAGATCTTGGAGAAAACCCACGCAGGTCACGGGGAGAACGTACAGACAGCACCTGTAGTTGGGATGGAACCCAGGTGTCGGGTTCCACAGGCGTAAGGCAGCAACTCTACCGCTGTGCTTCTGTTCCTCCAGCTCTTCGATTTTAACTACAATGCCTCGGCGAGTATTTACATGTTTTCCTGAGAGGGTTTTAGCCCTGTCCCACAGTACGAGTTCATTCCAAGAGCTCTCCCGAGTTTTAAAAAATCAAACTCGTGGTAAGCGCGGAGAATGAGCGTAGCGGGTACGTCGGAGTTCGGGGACGTCTCTTAGCGGCTCGTAACGCTAACCGCAGGTACTCGGGAAGACTCGCTAACGGCAGGTAAGCACGGGAAGACTCGTGAAGATTTTTCAATATGTTGAAAAATGTCCACGAGAGCCTCGAGTACCGACCCGCGGCCATTACTGTAAATCTCCGAGTTCGAATTAGGGCAAACTCGGGGAGAGCTCTTGGAATGAACTCGTACAGTGGGACAGGGCTTTTAGCTCTTCGGGCCAACGGAATCAAAGGATATGGGGAGAAGGCAGGAATGGGGTACTGATTGTGGATGATCAACCATGATCATACTGAATGACGGTGCTGGCTCGAAGGGCCGAATGGCCTACTCCTGCACCTATTTTCTTTGCTTCCATGTTTGTTGATGTCAGACATTAAATCTTTACATTTGTTAACATTTGCTGCCACACTCAGTAGACTTTATTCGAGTGTTTAACGTTGCTGTTGACAGCTTGAAATGTTGTACATAACCAGCAGCTAATATCACAAACCATTCACTGTTATTGCTTTCGTTACTACTGAATCCTTCTGAAATCCGGACCAAAAAACGTGAGCACCAGCTCATGTGAGAGGAGTAGAATTGGGCCACACGTGAGGCTGCTGAGGAAGATGAGGGCCCATGGTATCAAAGGGCAGATACAGCATGGAATGCAGGTTGGCTGGGTGGCAGAAGGCACTAAAGGGGGCTTGTTCTGGTTGGCTGCCAGTGACTAGCGGAGTTCCACAGGGCTCGGTGCTGGGGCCGCTGCTCCTCACGTTGTATATTAATGATTTGGTAGCAAAAACAGGGAGGCAGATTATTATCTAAATGGCGTCAAGTTCGGAAAAGGGGAAGTACAACGGGATCTGGGGTCCTTGTTCATCAGTCAATGAAAGTAAGCATGCAGGTACAGCAGGCAGTGAAGAAAGCCAATGGCATGTTGGCTTTCATAACAAGAGGAGTTGAGTACAGGAGCAAGGAGGTCCTTCTGCTGTTGTACATGGCCCTAGTGAGACCACACCTGGAGTATTGTGTGCAGTTTTGGTCTCCAAATTTGAGGAAGGACATTCTTGCAATTGAGGGAGTGCAGCGTAGGTTTGCAAGGTTAATTCCTGGGATGGTGGGACTGTCATATGCTGAGAGAATGGAGCGGCTGGGCTTGTACACTCTGGAGTTTAGAAGGATGAGAGGGGATCTTATTGAAACATATAAGATTATTAAGTGTTTGGACACGCTAGAGGCAGGAAACATGTTCCCGATGTTGGGGGAGTCCAGAACCAGGGACCACAGTTTAAGAATAAGTTGGGAAGCTATTTAGAACTAGGGAACACTTTTTCACCTAGAGAGTGGTGAATCTGTGGAATTCTCTGCCTCAGAGGGCGGTGGAGGCCGGTTCTCTGGATACTTTCAAGAGAGAGTTAGATAGGGCTCTTAAAGATAGTGGAGTCCGGGGATATGGGGAGAAGGCAGGAACGGGGTACTGATTGGGGATGATCAGCCATGATCACATTGAATGGCGGTGCTGGCTCGAAGGGCCGAATGGCCTACTCCTGCACCTATTGTCTATTGTCTATTTGGACGAGGGGATTGAAGGCTTTGTGGCCACGTTTGCGGAAGGTACGGAAATAGGTGGAGGGGCAGATGGTGTAGGGAAAGCAGGGACTCTGCAGAAGGACTTGGACATGTTGGGAGAGTGGACAGGGGAGTGGCAGATGGAATATCGTGCAGCAAAGTGTGGAGTCGTGCATTTTGGCCGTCGGAATAAAGGCGTGGACTATTTTCGAAATGGGGAGAGAATCCAGAAATCGGAGTTGCAAAGGGACTTGGGAGCGCTGGTGCAGGATTCCCAAAATGTTAATCTGCAAGTTGGATCGGTGATAAAGAAAGCAAACTCAATGCCAGCACTTATACCAAGAGGGTTTCCATACAACAACAGGGATGTCATGTTGAGCCTCTATACGGTGCTGGTCAGGTGTCAGGTTGGGACCAGTTTTTTCCCAACAACCCTTGAACAATGATTCAATGATTTAATGACACTTAAGTGTCACATGGATAATGAAATTCTTTGTTTTACCTACAATACACAAAGTATACAAAGAGATGCCAACTCAACTATCAACTTCTATGGATTGTCTCTGCTTGCATGAGCGGCATTGAGTTATTTCTGCACTGGTAATGTGGTTATTAATTTATCAGAATCAGAATCAGAATCACACTTTATTCGCCAAGTATGTTTTGCAACATACGAGGAATTTGATTGGCCAGGTCAGTCATACAATTAAAAGCAACAGATCACAACATGAACATCCACCACAGTGACTCCTCCACATTCCTCACTGTGATGGAAGGTGAAATAAAGTTCAAGTCTCCTCCGTTTGTTCTTCCGCGGTCGGGGGCCTCGTTCCGTCTGTTGACGGCACGATCTTGACTCCGGTAGCCGGCGGCGTTCAGGCCCCTCCATGTCGAGGCGATCAAGCTCCCACATCGGGGGGGATGTCAGCTCCCCCGCGCGGGGCGATCGAACCTCACGTCGCTGTCGGTCGAACCTTCCATGGCGTTGGAGCTCCCGACTCGCCTCTCCGGAGTCTGCGAACCCTTGATGGTGATTCCGCGGTGGGAGCGACCCCAGGCAAGGAATCCGCTCCGATGTTAAGTCCACGTCCCGCGGTGGGGCTCATGACAGTCCGAGGCGGCTCCCAGCTTCATCGATGGTCGGCCGCAGAGTGCCCGGAGAATCTGATCCAAACAATTGATCCCATCTCCGTGAAGGTAAGAACGAACAAAACGTTCCCCCGATCCCCTCCCCCGATCCCCTCCCCCGATCCCCTCCCCCTCCCCCCACATAAAACAAACCGAAAAACATTAAAACAAACTTTTAACACATTGGATTTTATTTGATATTATTTCTAATCTGTGTGT
Organism: Raja brachyura; assembly: GCA_963514005.1. The sequence goes on from CAUPSL010001103.1 coordinate 214,411, forward strand.
TATTGCTGTTAAGATGCAGTAAGTACAACTTTCATTGGTCCCTTGGCGATACATATGTCAATTAAACACGTTCATATGTTCCAGGAGCAGAATTAGGCCATTCGGTCCATCAAGTCTACTCCACCATTCAATCATGGCTGATCTATCTCTCCCTCCAAACCCCATTCTCCTGCCGTCTCCCCATAACCCCTGACACCCGCACTAATGTCAACCTCCTCCTTCAAAACATCCACTGACTTGGCCTCCACAAGAATCCCACTTGGCAAAGAATCCCACAGATTCACCAGCCTCTGACTAAAGAGATTTCTCCTCATCTCCTTCCTAAAGGAACGTCCTTTAATTCTGAGGCTGTGACCTCTAGGCCTAGACTCTCCCACTAGTGGAAACATCCTCTCCATATCCACTCTATACAAGCTTTTCACTATTGGGTAAGTTTCAATGAGGTCCCCCCCTCATTCTTCTAAATGTCCAAACTCTTGACTCCTGACTCTTGAATCTTTGCCACTAACGGATAATCGCCTCAGTTTCCTGTTGATCTCGGAGTTAAACTTTCAAACCATGTGTTCTCTTCACGACAGCAGCAGTCCACCGTACACCGTCTCACATTAACACCAGACTCAGGAACAGCCTCTTCCCCTCTGTTATCAGGCTTCTGAACGGCCCTGCCATAAGCTAGGGCGCTGTCTGATTCACCCCTACCCCATTGCGGACATTGTGGGCTGACGGGCCTGTTCCCATGATGTAATTTTCTACCTTCTATGTTCAAATCCCTCAATTTGGTTTTTGCGGTACATCGCAGAAACAGGCCCTTCGGCCCAACGTGTCCGCGCCGACCAGCGATCCCCGCACACTAACACTATCCTGCACACACTAGCGACAATTAACAATCTTCCCAAGCCAATTAACCCACAAACCTGCACGTCTTTGGAGTGGGGGAGGAAACTGGAGAGACCCGGATCTTACGACTCCCAAAGGCAGGTACCTCAGAGTCGCGTAACATAATCAAAAAAACAGGTTCAAGTTTAAGAAAATAGTCTTTAATTTAGTTAAAATATGACAAAAACCCAAACCTGATTCAAACAGTCAAGGACAAGAATCGACTAATAAACAAATATAACAGTGCTCCAGCCAACCTCGCAATGGACCGTCGAACCAGAGTCTCTAACCTGCCTAAATAGAGGTAGCCCTGAAACAAAATACACAAAAACCCTCAGGTCAGCCCTTATCTGTCCCACTACAACATTAAATGACAAATATAGGTAACAATACACAAAGTTCTATGCCATGCAGCCAGGCCTCCTACAGCTCAGTCCGGCAGCCTGTTCACTAGTCAGGGTCGATGAAGAAGAGAGAGAATTCTGGGAACTCCTGATATTTAAGCTTCCGATGAGTCACTGGTCACCTGACGCAGCTTGGCCAATCGGGTACAGGAGCCCTTAACCCCTTGATTCCTGACTCCCAGCCACGGGGCTTGCACTCAGGAGAGAAACAGAAAAGGGAAGTACATAGCGTTCACCGGGGGGGGGGGGGGGGGGGGGAGGGGGGAATCGCCTAACACCTAACATTGGACAATAGACAATAGGTGCATCGATGTGATCATGGCTGATCATCCCCAATCAGTACTCCGATCCTGCCTTCTCCCCATATCCCCTGACTCCATTAGCTTTAAAAGCCCTATCTAGCTCTCTCTTGAAAACCCACACAGGTCACAGGGAGAACGTGCAAACTCCGCACAGACAGCACTCATGGTCAGGATGGAACCCGGGTCTCTGGCGCTGTGAGGCAGCAACTCTACCGCTGCGCCACCGTGCCGCACATAGTCAATAGTCCCTCTTATCTGGACCATAATTGTGCTGGGATTAGATTAATAAAAGCTCCCATGATATTAAAATCATTTTCAGTAATTAAGGCGGGATGTGAAATATTTCCTTCGCCACATGTTGCTGTTTCGTGGGGGAACCTCCACTGGGAGAACTGCTAAAAAAGAGTGTAATCTTTGCAACAAACAGATTATCCCAGAATTATCTTTATTGCCAGCTGAGACACGCAAATTGAATAATGATTGCAGCATTTGATTAGTTATATAACCCATCCAGTTGCTAATATGTGGGTGTAATTGTCTGGCCACTGTGCCTGGCAAAGGCTCAGTAAACCTCCCTCGTTTACCCAGCTAGATTAGTATCTTTTTCTGCACATGCACCGTCAGAAACCTGCAGGGAAACCTCGTTTGCCGGCTCAAAAATGATTCCAAACAGCAGGAAAATTGCCAAAAAGAACAATCACAGCAACAATTTAGCAAATGAGCAATTACGGCTCTGGGTTAATCCCACGTCGCTGCAGCCCTGCTGAATCATTAGCCAAACAGTAGGCTGCAGCTACAGACACTTGCACAGCTGGGCTGGCCAAGAGGGTGGAGAGGGGTGGGAGAGAGCGGAGAGGGGGAGAGAGGGGCGGAGAGGGCGGAGAGGGGCGGAGAGGGGCGGAGTGGGGCGGAGAGGGGCGGAGAGGGGCGGAGAGGGGTGGGAGAGGGGTGGAGAGGGGCGGAGAGGGGCGGAGAGGGGCGGAGAGGGGCGGAGTGGGGCGGAGAGGGGCGGAGTGGGGCGGAGTGGGGCGGAGTGGGGCGGAGAGGGGCGGAGTGGGGCGGAGAGGGGCGGAGTGGGGCGGAGAGGGGCGGAGAGGGGCGGAGAGGGGCGGAGTGGGGCGGAGAGGGGCGGAGAGGGGCGGAGAGGGGTGGGAGAGGGGTGGAGAGGGGTGGGAGAGGGCGGAGAGGGGCGGAGAGGGGCGGAGAGGGGTGGGAGAGGGGTGGAGTGGGGCGGAGAGGGGCGGAGAGGGGCGGAGAGGGGCGGAGTGGGGCGGAGAGGGGCGGAGTGGGGCGGGAGAGGGGCGGGAGAGGGGCGGAGAGGGGTGGGAGAGGGGTGGAGAGGGGTGGGAGAGGGCGGAGTGGGGCGGAGAGGGGCGGAGAGGGGCGGAGTGGGGCGGAGAGGGGCGGAGTGGGGCGGAGAGGGGCGGAGAGGGGCGGAGAGGGGCGGAGAGGGGCGGAGAGGGGCGGAGAGGGGTGGGAGAGGGCGGAGTGGGGCGGAGTGGGGCGGAGAGGGGCGGAGAGGGGCGGAGAGGGGCGGAGAGGGGCGGAGAGGGGCGGGAGAGGGCGGAGTGGGGCGGAGTGGGGCGGAGAGGGGCGGAGAGGGGTGGGAGTGGGGCGGAGAGGGGCGGAGAGGGGCGGAGAGGGCGGAGTGGGGCGGAGTGGGGCGGAGAGGGGTGGAGAGGGGTGGAGAGGGGCGGAGAGGGGCGGAGAGGGCGGAGTGGGGCGGAGTGGGGCGGAGAGGGGTGGAGAGGGGTGGAGAGGGGCGGAGAGGGGCGGAGAGGGGCGGAGAGGGGCGGAGAGGGGCGGAGAGGGGCGGAGAGGGGCGGAGAGGGGCGGAGAGGGGCGGAGAGGGGTGGAGAGGGGCGGAGAGGGGTGGAGAGGGGTGGAGAGGGGTGGAGAGGGGCGGAGAGGGGTGGAGAGGGGTGGAGAGGGGCGGAGAGGGGCGGAGAGGGGCGGAGAGGGGTGGGAGAGGGGTGGGAGAGGAATGGAGAGAGGTGAGAGGTGAGTGGGGTGGAGAGGGGTGGGAGAGGGGCGGAGAGGGGTGGAGAGGGGTGGGAGAGGGGCGGAGAGGGGCGGAGTGGGGCGGAGAGGGGCGGAGAGGGGCGGAGAGGGGCGGAGAGGGGCGGAGAGGGGCGGAGAGGGGCGGTGTTTGGGCTTGGCGACAAATAAGGAGTTTGTTGGCCTGTGGTCAGGATGCTGGGATAGATGGGCACTGCTCCACATGGCCAGTGTTGGCATCACAGGGCGGTCAAAAAGGCTCTCGGCACATTGGCCTTCACCAGACTGAGCATTGAGTGATGAGGTTGGGAGGTCACCATCAAAAATTGGTGGACACTGCCCGGCCCATCACAGGCACTGATCTCCCCACCATCGAAGGGAACTACAGGATGCTCCGATGGTAGCAGCGAGTTGAGAACGTGGCCAGGGTGGTGTGGGTCTCTGATGATGCGGTTAGGAGGGAAAGATAGTGTTAAAGAAGGAACTGCAGATGCTGGAGAATCGAGGGTTACACAAAAAGCTGGAGAAACTCAGCGGGTGCAGCAGCATCTAAGGAGCGAAGGAGATAGGCGACGTTTCGGGTCGAGACCCTTCTTCAGAAGATCAGCCATGATTGAATGATGCGGTAGACTTTTTATTTATTTTTTATTTTTTATTTTTAAATTTATCTATTAGAAGTAAGTCCATTCCATTTTAACGGCGCCTTTTTACAGGTTCCCAGAATTATTAAAACATTCTTTGTACAACTTCCTTTTTTTTTAAGAAAGAAATGAGAAAGGAAGAAGTATCGAAGAGTGAAGAATAGACTCGTGAGTGTAGTGTAAAGGAAGAGATGAGTGGGAAAGTGAAGCAGAGAGGACATTCTCACACGCCACAAGTCGATATATATATATTTTTTTGTTCTGAATCATTTTTCACTCAAACCCAAAAATTTTAATTTTACGATGTTATTACACCCCATGAATCCACAAGATCAATTAATGGGGACCAACTCATTAGGAATTGGTCTTTTTCTTCTATTGGGAGGAGTCTCATTTCTTCCGTTTCCAACATGATGCGGTAGACTTGATGGGCCGAATGGCCTAAATCTACTCCAAGAACTTATGAACATGAAGGTATGGCCCATCTACACTTGTCCCACCTGCCTGCACTTGGCCAATATCCCTCTGAACCTGACCCATGCTAGATGAGGAGATTTATAGAAGTAAAACTACGTACAATAAATGTCTGCGAGGATCTTGGCTTTGATTTTACACGAGTATTTTCTGTATTGTCCTCGGGAGAATTAAAAGATGGGATGGTGAAGACTTAGAGTCACAGAGTCATAGAGTGATACGTAGAGTGTGGAAACAGGCCCTTCGGCCCAACTTGCCCATACTGGCCTACATGTCCCTGCTACACCAGTCCCACCTGCCTGCGCTTGGTCCATATCCCTCCAAACCTGCCCTATCCATGTACCTGTCTAACTGTTTCTTAAACGTTGGGATATTCCCAGCCTCAACTACCTCCTCTGGCAACTTGTTCCGTACATCCACCACCCTCTGTGTGGAAAAGTTCAGATTAAATCTTTTCCACTTCACCTTGAACCCATGTCCTCTGGTTCTCCATTGCCCTACTCTGGGCAAGAGACTCTGTGCGTCTGTCTACCCAATCTATTCCTCTCATGATTTTATACACTGCTGAGCACAAACAGATATTCGCTCCCCAGCACGTGTTGTCTGACAGTGAGAACATTAACTTGCCGTTGCTAGACAAGGGTTGCAAAGGCACTCCGCGAGGAGTCGTGTTGCCGATGTCTAAAGATGACTAGGTTGTACTGGCCCATGGCCTGGCCTGTGGCTAGTCCTGTTCATATACAGAGTATTGTACGATCGTCCGTGTATCAGAGACTCCCTGAGGCAGCCCCGAGGCGGACTCCAGTGTTAATCCCACTGTGCACCCATCCACACAGTGCTGATACTAGTGAGTGGTTAGCATCGGATGTGTGAGCTGCAGTTTAGTTGAGAGACACAGCGTGGAAACAGGCCCTTTGGCCCACCGAGGCAATAGACAATTGACAATAGGTGCAGGAGGAGGCCACTCGGCCCTTCGAGCCAGCACCGCCACTCAATGTGATCATCACTGACCATCCCCAATCAGTACCCCGTTCCTGCTCCCCAGTGACTAGTGGGGTACCGCAAGGCTCAGTGCTGGGACCCCAGCTATTTACAATATATATTAATGATCTGGATGAGGGAATTGAATGCAACATCTCCAAGTTTGCGGATGACACGAAGCTGGGGGGCAGTGTTAGCTGTGAGGAGGATGCTAGGAGGCTGCAAGGTGACTTGGATAGGCTGGGTGAGTGGGCAAATGCATGGCAGATGCAGTATAATGTGGATAAATGTGAGGTTATCCACTTTGGTGGCAAAAACAGGAAACTAGACTATTATCTGAATGGTGGCCGATTAGGAAAAGGAGAGATGCAGCGAGACCTGGGTGCCATGGTACACCAGTCATTGAAAGTAGGCATGCAGGTGCAGCAGGTAGTGAAGAAAGTGAATGGTATGTTAGCATTCATAGCAAAAGGATTTGAGTACAAGAGCAGGGAGGTTCTACTGCAGTTGTACAGGGTCTTGGTGAGGCCACACCTGGAGTATTGCGTACAGTTTTGGTCTCCAAATCTGAGGAAAGACATTCTTGCCATAGAGGGAGTGCAGAGAAGGTTCACCAGACTGATTCCTGGGATGGCAGGACTTTCATATGAAGAAAGACTGGATAGACTCGGCTTGTACTCGCTAGAATTTAGAAGATTGAGGGGAGATCTTATAGAAACGTACAAAATTCTTAAGGGGTTGGACAGGCTAGATGCTGGAAGATTGTTCCCGGTGTTGGGGAGGTCCTGAACAAGGGGTCATCGTTTAAGGTTAAGGGGGAAGTCTTTTAGGATCGAGATGAGAAAAACATTTTTCACACAGAGAGTGGTGAGTCTCTGGAACTCTCTGCCACAGAAGGTAGTTGAGGCCAGTTCATTGGCTATATTTAAGAGGGAATTAGATGTGGCCCTTGTGGCTAAAGGGATCGGGGGTATGGAGAGAAGGCAGGTATGGGACACTGAGTTGGATGATCAGCCATGATCACATTGAATGGCGGTGCAGGCTCGAAGGGCCGATTGGCCTACTCCTGCACCTATTTTCTATGTTCTATGTTTCTCCCCATATCCCCTGACTCTGCTGTCTTTAAGAGCTCTATCTGGCTCTCGCTTGAAAATATCCAGAGAACCGGCCTCCACCACCTTCTGAGGCAGAAAATTCCACAGAGTCCGCGCCGACCAGCGATCCCCGCACACTAACACTGTCCTACACACACTAGGGACAAATTACAATTTTACCAAAGCCAATTAACCTTCAAACCTTTACCTCCTTGGAGTGTGGGAGGAAACTGGAGCACCCGGAGAAAACCCAGTGGTCAGATGGTCGTAAGGAATAGGAATAGAATTCGACCATTCGTCCCATCAAGTCTACTCAGCCATTCAATCATGGCTGATCTAACTCTCCCTCCTAACCCCATTCTCCTGCCTTCTCCCCATAACCCCTGACACCCGCACTGATCAAGAATCTATCTATCTCTGCCTTGAAAATATCCACTGACTTGGCCTCCACAGCCGCCTGTGGCAAAGAATTCCACAGATTCACCACCCTCTGACTAAAGACATTTCTCCTCATCTTCTTCGTGAAGGAACGTCCTTTAATTCTGAGGCTACTCTACCGCTGCGCCACCGTGCCAGCCTTGACCAAACTGAACACAATTCCAGCCAACTGCCCGGGCTAACATTCCAGCACTTTTAATCCTGTGCATAATATTTTCTTCATGTAGAACAAAGAACTACAGATGCTGGTTTACACCAAAGAAAAAAGAAACAAAATTCTCGGGTAACTCAGCGGGTCAGGCAGCATCTCTGGCAGAATAGGTGACGTTTTGGGTCGGGACCCTTCTACCGAGTGCAAAGTGAAGAAGGGTCCCGACCTAAAACGTCACCTATCCATGTTCTCCACAGATGCTGCCTGACCCGCTGAGTTACTCCAGCACTCTGTGAAACGTCACCTATCCATGTTAGAAACATAGAAACATAGAAAATAGGTGCAGGAGGAGACCATTCGGCCCTTCGAGCCAGCACCGCCATTCATTGTGATCATGGCTGATCGCCCCCAATCAATAACCCGTGCCTGCCTTCTCCCCATATCCCTTGACTCCACCAGCCCCTAGAGCTCTATCTAACTCTCTCTTAAATCCATCCAGTGATTTGGCCTCCACTGCCCTCTGTGGCAGGGAATTCCATAAATTCACAACTCTCTGGGTGAAAATTTTTTTTCTCACCTCAGTCTTAAATGACCTCCCCTTTATTCTAAGACTGTGGCCCCTGGTTCTGGACTCGCCCAATACTGGGAACATTTTTCCTGCATCTAGCTTGTCCAGTCCTTTTATAATTGTATATGTTTCTATAAGATCCCCCTCATCCTTCTAAACTCCAGTGAATACAAGCCTAGTCTTTTCAATCTTTCCTCATATGACAGTCCCACCATCCCAGGGATCAATCTCGTGAACCTACGCTGCACTGCCTCAATCACAAGGATGTCCTACCTCAAATTAGGAGACCAGAATTGTACACAATGCTTCAGATGTGGTCTCACCAGAGCCCTATACAACTGCAGAAGGACCTCTTTGCTCCTATACTGAAACCCTCTTGTTATGAAGGCCAACATTCCATTAGCTTTCTTCACTGCCGGCTGTACCTGCAGGCCAACTTTCAGTGACCGGTGTACAAGGACACCCAGGTCTCGCTGTACCTCCCCCTTACCCAACCTAACCCCATTGTGATAATAATCTGCCCCCTTGTTTTTGGCGCCAAAGTGGATAACCCCACATTTATCTATATTATACAGCATCTGCCACGCATCTGCCCACTCACTCAACCTGTCCAGGTCACCCTGCAACCTCCTAACATCCTCTTCACAGTTCACACTGCCACCCAGCTTTGTGTCATGTGCAAACTTGCTAGTGTTGCTCCTAATTCCCTCTTCCAAATCATTAATATTCTCCACAGATGCTGCCTGACCCTCTTAGTTACTCCAGCACTCTGTGAAACATCACCTATCCATGTTCCCCACAGATGCTGCCTGACCCGCTGAGTTACTCCAGCACTCTGTGAAACGTCACCTATCCATGTTCTCCACAGATGCTGCCTGACCCGCTGAGTTACTCCAGCACTCTGTGAAACGTCACCTATCCATGTTCTCCACAGATGCTGCCTGACCCGCTGAGTTACTCCAGCACTCTGTGAAACGTCACCTATCCATGTTCTCCACAGACGCTGCCTGACCCGCTGAGTTACTCCAGCACTCTGTGAAACGTCACCTATCCATGTTCTCCACAGATGCTGCCTGACCCGCTGAGTTACTCCAGCACTCTGTGAAACGTCACCTATCCATGTTCTCCACAGATGCTGCCTGACCCGCTGAGTTACTCCAGCACTCTGTGAAACGTCACCTATCCATGTTCTCCACAGATGCTGCCTGACCCGCTGAGTTACTCCAGCACTCTGTGAAACGTCACCTATCCATGTTCTCCACAGATGCTGCCTGACCCGCTGAGTTACTCCAGCACTCTGTGTCTATCTGTAATATTTTCTAGTGACGAGTGCTGCATTGTAGTAATTCAAAGCTTATTTTTATCGGCAGATTGCAGATGCTATTTTAACTGGGATGACGAATATTGTGCACAATATTTGGATAGATATCAATGCTGATTAGAATTAAAATATTCTGCATTTCAAGCTCAATTTTCGGTTTCAGAAATAGGAGATAATGATAGGACTGATATGTCTCGGGTCAGCCTTTGGAAAACACCTTTTAATTTGATGCGGAGATGAAGACTAAAACGAGGGGGCGGGCGGAGATGTATTATGGAGCATTGTGTTCCTCACTGCAGCATTTTCCGCTACAATCCTTGCTCTACAGTGAGTGACATTCAGTGTGTGTGAGCAGTAAATGAAGACCAGGCACTTGAAGGTCGGGTCGGTGGGGCAGTCCCCCCCCGCCGCGGGTACCATGTAACCCCGTGCTACCCGCTCCATGGTCGCATAGTCGGCGACTAAACCGTCTCCCCCACCTGGTTTGCCAGGTGAGGAGGGGGCTGTGGACCCCCAGCAGGACCAAAAACAAGACCTGTCAAAGGGCGGATGAGCTCCTAGTGAGCCAACGGCCATCCACACTTCAGTAGAAGTTGCGATCACTGTCGTACACGGCATTGTAAGGCACAGTGCCCCTTGATGTTTTCAACGATGATGATGATGATGATGATGATGTGGCACTTGGAAGGAAAAGGCCACACTTAATACCAAAATGGTTTTTAATATAGAACAGTACAGCACAGAGACAAGTGGGAGAGTCTAGGACCAGAGGGCACGGCGTCAGAATTAAAGGACGTTACTTTAGGAAGGAGATGAGGAGGGATTTCTTTAGTCAGAGGATGGTGAATCTGTGGAATTCTTTGCCACACACGGCTGTGGAGGCCAAGTCAGTGGATATTTTTAAGGCAGAGATAGATAGATTATTGATTAGGGGTGTCAGGGGTTATGGGGAGAAGGCAGGAGAATGGGGTTAGGAGGGAGAGATAGATCAGCCATGATTGAATGGCGGAGTAGACTTGATGGGCCGAATGGCCCAAATTCTGCTCCTATCACCAATGAAAGTATGAAGCCCTTCGGCCCATCCGTGCTGTACATGATGCCTGGTTAAACTATAGAAGAAGAAACTGCGGTTGCCGGTTTTTCACAAGGATAGACACTAAATGCTGGAGTTCAGCGGGTCAGGCAGCAAGCCTGGAGAAAGGGATTAGGTAACATTTCCGGTCTGAATCTTTCTTTAGACCTTCTTTAGAGTCTGAAGCAGGGCTCTGACCCGAAATTCTATGACTCGAAACAAGTCCATGTTCCCATGACATAGATGCAGATGTGCCAAAAATCAAACATAAGAGACACACAGACACAAGGGACTGCAGCTGCTGCTTTATACCAAAAAAGACACAGAGTGCTGGAGTAACTCAGCGGGTCAGGCAGCATCTGTGGAGAACATGGATAGGTGATGTCTGGGTTGGAACCTTCCTTTATACTGAAGAAGATGCGCCCGACTCGGAGCTGTGGAGGCGTTCCGGCGGTGGCGGCGGTCTGACTTCGGAGGCCCGGCTGCGGGCCCAGGGGACGACATCATCGTTGGGAGCTCGCAGGTCACAGGTTGGTGAGCTGTTTTTTTCGGAGTTCCCGCGGCAACAGCTTGGTCCGCTGGACTGGAGGGCGGCAGCTTCGGCAGCTTCGACTGCCCCGGGCCGCGGAGTTTGAATTGGCCCGTTCGCGGAGCGCGGTTCAGCCGCGGGACTGACTTGCCATCACCCGGTGGGGTCACAACATTCAAAGCCTAGATCGCCTCAGCGCAGAGGGAGAACAAGGAGGGAAGAGACAAGGACTTTAAGATGTTTGCCTTCCGCCACAGTGAGGAGGTGCCTGGTGGACTCACTGTGGTGGATGTTAAACTGTGTTTATTGTGTGTTTTGTTATTTTTATTATATGTATGACTGCAGGCACAATAAAGGTAGCATTTCATTCATCCATTCATTCATTCATGATCAGCCATGACCACATTGAATGGCAGTGCTGGCTTGAAGGGCCGAATGGCCTACTCCTGCACTTATTGTCTATTGTCTATTGTCCAAATTGCACAGGAGGCTGCAGAGCATATATTTTATAAATCGCCTTCGCAGGAGAAGGCACTTAGAGCTATAGAGGAAAACCAAGGCTGAAAACGTAAATTCTGTTTAATTAAATTAGGCGGAGCAGTGGTTTTGGGAGCTGTTGGTTATTGAAGAGACATGACCAGAGGAAGGGTTTAATTCAGGAATTAATATCGAGACTCGGGGAGAAGGTTGAACAAAAGGAAGCATGGTTTTATGAATGTAGTCAGAAATGCTGGAGAAACTCAGCGGGTGAGGCAGCATCTATGGAGGGAGTGAGGCAGCATCTATAGAACATCTATGGAGCGAAGGAATAGGTGACGTTTCGGGTCGAGACCCTTACGGGTCTCGACCCGAAACGTCACCTAGTCCTTCGCTCCATAGATGTTGCCTCACCTGCTGAGTTTCTCCAGCATTTTGTCCACCTTTGAATTTTCCAGCATCTGCAGTCCCCTCTAAAACGTGGTTTTACAAAGCAATTTTTTGCATTATATCACAAAATCACCCCAATTATCTCAGGAGAATTATGAAAAACCAGCGGAATAATGGAACAAAAATAGAAAGTTTACTTTTGTGATTATCAGAAAATGAATCAATTTTGTCTCTTAATTCGTCAATCATAAAACTGCTGGTACAGTAATTACTAATCATATTGTCATTTTCTCCCTACACTAATCACACATTAATATCCAGGCAACCAGATTCCGCCTGAATTAATCTACATGAAGATGGATTAATTTCACTTTGTTGCTAATCAAATTACCCTGCTTGTCTGTATTCTCCCGGCCGAGCTGCTTTCCACATTACAATTCCCGATTACAATTCCCACACACTAAAGAGGTGACACTTCCATTGTCCTTCCCTTCCCTGAAGCTGGGTTTAAAATGTCACAGTGTTAAAGTTGCCAGTTCTCATGTGCCTGGCCTTCACGAAGCCCACGTTACCAACCGTGTCCCAAACATCCTTTTAATTCACAATATTTTGCCGGCCGTTTAATATTTCATATGGAATAGCAATTCAGATATTTGGTTAACATTAATGCGAGGGTGGGCACGGTGGGGCAGCGGTAGAGGCGCTGCCTCAAGGCGCCAGGGACCCGGGTTCCATCCTGACCACGGGTCTGCTGTACGTTCTCCCTGTGACCTGCGTGGGTTTTCTCCGAGATCTTCGGTTTCCTCCCACACTCCAAAAACGTGCAGGTCTGTAGGTTAATTGGCTCGGTATGAAAGTAAGATTGTCCCCTAGTGTGTGTAGGGTAGTGTTCGTGTGCAGGGATCGCTGATCAGTGGTAGGCCTCTTACCGCTCTGCTTCCCTGAACGAAACCGAACAAGAGTATAATATCGCACATGATGGAAATCCAAGCAAAATTGGGTTAATATGCTGCAAATAGTCAGCGGGTCAGGCAGCATCTGTGGAGAACATGGATAGGTGACGTTTCACAGAGTGCTGGAGTAACTCAGCGGGTCAGGCAGCATCTGTGGAGAACATGGATAGGTGACGTTTCACAGAGTGCTGGAGTAACTCAGCGGGTCAGGCAGCATCTGTGGAGAACATGGATAGGTGACGTTTCACAGAGTGCTGGAGTAACTCAGCGGGTCAGGCAGCATCTGTGGAGAACATGGATAGGTGACGTTTCACAGAGTGCTGGAGTAACTCAGCGGGTCAGGCAGCATCTGTGGAGAACATGGATAGGTGACGTTTCACAGAGTGCTGGAGTAACTCAGCGGGTCAGGCAGCATCTGTGGAGAACATGGATAGGTGACGTTTCACAGAGTGCTGGAGTAACTCAGCGGGTCAGGCAGCATCTGTGAAGGGAAGGAATGGGTGACAGTGAAGTGATTTTTCAAATGGTGCCAATTACTAAGGGTGCGAATTATCTGGTATTATGGCATTCTGGAGAGAAGGAATGGGTGACAGTCCCGCCATCCCGGGAATTAACCTTGTAAACCTATGCTGCACTCACTCAATAGCAAGAATGCCCTTCCTCAAATTAGGGGACTAAAACTGCACACAATATTCAGTGTGGTCTCACTAGGGTTCTGTACAACTGCAGAAGGACCTCTTTGCTCCTATACTCAACTCCTCTTGTTATAAAGGCCAACATGCCATTCACTTTCTTCACTGCCTGCTGTACCTGCATGCTTACTTTCATAGACTGATGAACAAGGACCCCAGATCCTGTTGTACTTCCCCTTTTCCCAACTTGATGCCAATTAGATAGTAATCTGCCTTCCTGTTTTTGCTACCAAAGTGGATAACCTCACATTTATCCGCATTAAACTGCATCTGCCATGCATCCGCCCACTCCCCCAACCTGTCCAAGTCACCCTGCATTCTCATAGCATCCTGCTCACAGTTCACACTGCCACCCAGCTTTGTGTCATCTGCAAATTTGCTAATGTTACTTTGAATCCCTTCAAATGTGAAATGGTTCATTGTTAGCTCAGGGGTAGGTGACAACGAGGCATAGTATCTAAAGGGCTTGTCCCACTTGGCTGTATTTCGCATGCCATTTACGCGACGTGCTAGCGTGTGGGTAGCATATGGGTAGCGCAGGGACGGGCGCCTGGAGTGGCGTGGAGGAGTGTGGACTTCATCCTGAACTAAATCTTCGTGAGTCGGAGCCAGTAAGATTGGGTGGAGAACTGGGAAGGGGGAGGGGATGGAGAGAGAGGGAAAGCCAGGGCTATCTGAAGTTAGAGAAGTCAATGTTCATACCGCTGGGGTGGAAGCTGCCCAAGCAAAATATGAGGTGCTGCTCCTCCAATTTCAGTTGCTTTTAAATAGAATCACAAGGAACTGCAGATGCTGGAATTTTGAGTAAAACACAAAGTGCTGGAGGAACTCAGCGTCTGTGAAGGGATTGGACAAGCAATGTCTTCAGACCTGTTGGACAGATGATGTTTCAGGTTGAGATCCTTCTTCCGACCCTTCATCTGTTCGAGGAAGATTCCCCACCTGAACTTTGCCTATCCACAGATGCTGCCTGACCTGCTGATTCTTCCAGCACTTTGTGTTGTACTCAAAGTTCCAACCTGCGCACTCTTGTGTTTCCCAGAAACAACTGCCCTTCCTTTGGAACTGACCACAAAATGGCCACAGTGGCACAGCGGTAGAGTTGCTGCCTTACAGACCCGGGTTCAATACCGACTACGGGTGCTGTCTGTGTGGAGTTTGCACGTTCTCCCCGTGACCTGCGTGGATTTTCTCCGAGATCTTCGGTTTCCTCCCACACTCCAAAGACGTGCAGGTTTGTAGGTTAATTGGCTTGGTGTACATGTAAATGTGTGTGTAGGATAGTGTTAGTGTGCGGGGATCGCTGGTCGGCGCGGACCCAGTGGGCCGAAGGGTCTGTTTCCGCGCTTTATCTTTGAACTAAACTAAATAACACAGGTTATATTATTACCACAGTGAACTTCAAAGTTTTATATTTCAGAAAGAACTGCAGATGCTGGAAAAATCATAGGTAGACAAAAATGCTGGAGAAACTCAGCGGGTGAGACAGCATCTATGGAGCGAAGGAATAGGCGACGTTTCGGGTCCTTCTCCCCTCTCCCATCGGGCAAAAGGTACAGAAGTGTGAAAACGCACACCTCCAGATTCAGGGACAGTTTCTTCCCAGCTGTTATCAGGCAAATGAACCATCCTACCACAACCAGAGAGCGGTCCTGAACTACTATCTACCTTATTGGTGACCCTCGGACTATCCTTGACCGGACTTTGCTGGCTTTACCTTGCACTAAACGTTATTCCCTGTAATATTCCCTGTGCACTGTAAATGGCTTGATTGTAATCATGTATTGACTTTCCACTGAAGATAGACACCAAAAGCTGGAGTAACTCAGTGGGACAGGCAGCATCTCTGGAGAGACCTTTCTGTCCTGGGCCTCCTCCATTGTCAGAGTGAGGCTAAACACAAATTGGAGGAACAGCATCTCATATTACGCTCGGGCAGCTTACAGCCCAGCAGTGTGAATATTGACTTCTCCAACTTCAGGTAGCCCCGGCATTCCCTCTCTCTCCATCCCTCCCCCACCCAAGTCGCACCAGCTTCTCGTTTTCACCCAACAAACAGCCAACAACGGCCTGTTTCCGTTATCATTGTTACGTTTTTGCAAATCTTCCATTCATTGTTCATTATCTCTCTACATCACCGTCTATATCTCTCCTTTCCCTTCTCCCTAACCAGTCTGAAGAAGGGTCTCGATCCAAAACATCACCCATTCCTTCTCTCCAGAGATGCTGCCTGTCCTGCTGAGTTACTCCAGCATTTTGTGTCTGTCTTCGGTTTAAACCAGCATCTGTAGTTCCTTGCTACACAATAAACGAAACTAAACTGATTACAATCGAGCCATTTACATTGTGTAGAAACATGATTATGGGCCTGTCCCACGTGGCGATTTTATCGACGACTGCCGGCGTCATTGACTGGCGTATCAGGGTCGCCGAAAGATTTTGAACATTTCAAAATCCAGCGGCGAACCTTGAGGCGACACCGCGCGTCGATACGTGGTCACACCGCAACTTTTTCGGTGACCTGATACGTCAGGTCCTTAAGGGAATAACATTTAGTGGAGAGACTGTGTGAAATTCCCCAACAAGTAGGGATTGGTTGCTTCTCACATCTCCTTGGTCACGTCGCACAGACTGACAGGCTTAATATCAAATAACAAATATGGGCACTGGGTTAACTCATCCAAATTGATATCCCACGTTAAATTAAGTACATGTTTAAATTCCTGCTGTGCTTTCTTCTCAACCACTTGTCATGTCATTAAGCTCAATTAAGCAGGGAAACCTTGAATTTCCATGGCACCCTTGATTTCCTGTGGCTTTGGCTGCCTGTAGCTATTCAACGTCATTACACCATTGGGAGCTCTCTCGTACTCTTGCAGTGAGCCCAATCACAATGATACTGACCCAACTCTCAGTTCAAGTCAGGAGTGGTTTATTGTCACCTGTCCCCGGTCGAACAATGAAATTCTTACTTTCAGTTCCGTTTATTGTCACCTGTAACGAGGTACAGCGAAAAGCTTTTGTTGCGTGCTAACCGGTCAGCGGAAAGACAATACACGGTTACATTCGATGCTGCCTCACCCGCTGAGTTTCTCCAGCTTTCAAGAGAGAGCTAGATAGGGCTCTTAAAGATAGCGGACAATAGACAATAGACAATAGACATTAGGTGCAGGAGGAGGCCATTCAGCCCTTCGAACCAGCACCGCCGTTCAATGTGATCATGGCTGATCATCCACAATCAGTACCCCGTTCCTGCCTTCTCCCCATATCCCTTAACTCCACTATCTTTAAGAGCCCTATCTAGCTCTCTCTTGAAGGCATCCAGAGACCCAGCCTGCACCGCCCCCTGAGGCAGAGAATTCCACACTCACAACTCACAAAACGTTTTCCAGGGGACATGGGGAGAAGGCAGGAACGGGGTACTGATATTGGATGATCAGCCATGATCACACTGAATGGCGGTGCTGGCTTGAAGGGCAGAATGGCCTCCTCCTGCACCTATTGTCCATTGTCTATTGTCTACCTTCGATTTTCCAGCATCTGCAGTTCTCTCCTCAACATGATTACAATCGGGCCATATACAGTGCACAGATACATGACAAGGGAAGAACATTTAGTGCAAGGTAAAGTCCGATCAAGGATAGTCTGAGGGTCACCAATGAGATAGATAGCAGTTCAGGGCTGCTCTCTGGTTGCGTTAGGATGGTTCAGGTGGCGATCATCAGGATTAATTTGGATTTTTAATACGGGTGTTTTTAGTTTTAGTGTAGAGATACAGCGTGGAAACTGGCCCTTCAGCCCATCCAAGTCGGTGCTAGACCAGCAATCCCCGCATACTAGCACTATCCTACACCCATTTGGGAGAATATACAATTTTACCGAAACTAAGGTCATTGAAAATAGGTGTAGGAGGAGGCCATTCGGTCCTTCGAGCCAGCACTGCCATTCATTGTGATCATGGCTGATCGTCCCCAATCAATAACCCGTACCTGCCTTCTCCCCAAATCCCTTGATTCCACTAGCCCCTAGAGCTCTGTCTAACTCTCTCTTAAATCCATCCAGTGACTTGGCCTCCACTGCCCTCTGTGGCAGGGAATTCCACAAATTCACAACTCTCTGGGTGAAAATGTTTTTTCTCACCTCAGTCTTAAAAGGCCTCCCCTTTATTCTAAGACTGTGGCCCCTGGTTCTGGACTCGCCCAACATTGGGAACATTTTTCCTGCATCTAGCTTGCCCAGATCGTGAGAAAAGTTTACAGTTGTTCGCTGTGCCCACTCCCTCTCCCTCCCTCTCTCCCCATCTCCCTCCCTCTCCCTCTCTCCCCCTCTCTCCCCATCTCTCTCCCCCTCTCTCCCCATCTCTCCCCCTCTTGTGTCTTCAGTGCCGAGTGTGAGACAAGACGTTACTGTTGTCCCCATCTCTAACTCACTCCGCCTCAATGTGTAGTTTTAATATCTGATTGCTGGCTCTTAATGAGTTGTGTTTCCCTGGTGTGTGTGTGTGTAGGGTAGTGTTAGTGTGCGGGGATCGATGGTTGGCACGGACTCGGTGGGCCGAAGGGCCTGTTTCCGCGCTGTAGCTATAAACTAAACTCAACTAACACAGGAGGAAGATGGTCCATTTGTGGTACAATTAATGAATAAAAAAATGAAGGTTTTGAGCAGGAAAATCATTTTCCCAGGATATGGGGAGAAGGCAGGCACGGGTTATTGATTGGGGACGATCAGCCATGATCACAATGAATGGCGGTGCTGGCTCGAAGGGCCGAATGGCCTCTTCCTGCACCTAGTTTCTATGTTTCTATGTTTCTAGAATCCTCAGACGAGGCAGTCTTTTACCCGGGGAGAAGATTCTAAACTTAGTGGGCACGACTTAAGGCCCTGTCCCACTGTACGAGTTCATTCAAGAGCTCTCCCGAGTGAAAAAAGAAATCAAACTCGTGGTAAGCACATAGAAGCAGGTTTGTCGGAGCTTGGGGACGTCTCTTAGCGGCTCATAACGCTAACGGCAGGTACGCGGGAAACGCGGTAAGCTCGTGAAGACCCGTGAAGATTTTTCAACATGCTGTAAAATGTCCACGAGAGCCCCGAGTACCGACGAGCGACCGTTACCGTAAATCTCCGAGTTGGAATCAGGGCAAACTCGGGAGAATTCTTGGAATTAACTCGTACAGTGGGACAGGGCTTTTAAGGTGAGAGGGGAGAGATTTAAGAGAGGCAATGTTTTCACTCAGAGGGTGTTCCGTCTCTGGAACTAGCTGCCAGAGGAAGCCAGAGGAGCGGTTACATTTACAGTTTTTAAAAGACCTTTGGATATATATACCTCATCATCATCCTCATCAGCGGCCACTCCAAACGAGTATGACTCTCCTCTCCTCTCCATTGGGAGGATGCCTGTGCGTGACTTTGTTTAACGTGGGGGGACTGGTGCACAGACAGCCACCCCACAGTCTGTGACAGATCTGGGTTAGGATCCAGTGGCATGGAGTCCAAGACGACCGGAGACCCTTTTCTGCTGCAGCCTTCATCCGCCTTCCCAGCCATTGTGACGCTCCACTAAGGTCAGCCATCATCCTCCGCCTGTTCCACCGTTGTGGTCTTGGTTGGATCGCTCTTTGTCAGAGACCTCCCCCTCGACCGTACCGCCATGGGTGGCCCTACCAGGAGCATCGCTCCAGACGGCATCGCTCTCAGGATCTCAGGACCACACGAGCTTCTCCACCACCACAAGGTGACAATCTCTACCAAATGCAGCAAACTCTTCTACTCAAATTAGGTCCAGGTAATGTCATGAGTGTGGGAAGGAACTGCAGATGCTGGTTTACACCACAGGTAAAGTGCTCAAAGTGCTGGAGTAACTCACCGGGTCAGGCAGCATCTCTGGAGGGAAAGAATAGGTGACGTTTTGGGTCGGAAGTCTGAAGGAGGGTCCTGACTCAGAACGTCACCTGTCCATGTTCTCCACAGATGCTGCCTGACCCGCTGAGTTACTCCAGCACTCTGTGAAACGTCACCTATCCATGTTCTCCACAGATGCTGCCTGACCCGCTGAGTTACTCCAGCACTCTGTGAAACGTCACCTATCCATGTTCTCCACAGATGCTGCCTGACCCGCTGAGTTACTCCAGCACTCTGTGAAACGTCACCTATCCATGTTCTCCACAGATGCTGCCTGACCCGCTGAGTTACTCCAGCACTCTGTGAAACGTCACCTATCCATGTTCTCCACAGACGCTGCCCGACCCGCTGAGTTACTCCAGCACTCTGTGAAACGTCACCTATCCATGTTCTCCACAGATGCTGCCTGACCCGCTGAGTTACTCCAGCACTCTGTGAAACGTCACCTATCCATGTTCTCCACAGATGCTGCCTGACCCGCTGAGTTACTCCAGCATTTTAGAGTCATGGAGTGATAAGTGTAGAAACAGGCCCTTCGGCCCAACTTGCCCACACCGGCCAACATGTCCCATCTACACTAGTCCTACCCGCCTGCGTTTGGTCCATATCCCTCCAAACCTGTCCTATCCATTTCTAACTGTTTCTGAAACGTTGGGATAGTCCCAGCCTCAACTACCTCCTCTGGCAGCTTGTTCCATACGCCCACCACCCTTTGTGTGAAAAAGTTACCCCTCAAATTCCTATTCAATCTTTTCCCCTTCACCTAAAACTTATGTCCTCTGGTCCTCGATTCCGCTACTCTGGGCAAGAGACTCTGTGCGTCTACCCGATCTATTCCTCTCATGAATTTATACACCTCTATAAGATCGCCCCTCATCCTCCTGCGCTCCATGAATTAGAGACCCAGCCTGCTCAACCTCTCCCTGTAGCTCACACCCTCTAGTCCTGGCCACATCTTCCCCTCACACCTTCCAGCTTGACAACATCATTCTGACAACATGATGCCCAGAACTGAACACATTTAGTGTCTAACTTCGATATAAACCAGCTTCTGCAGTTTCTAGCTGCACAGTGTGCTGGTAGATGCTGGTAAAATGGAAGATAGACACTAAATGCTGGAGTTACTCAGCGGGACAGGCAGCATCTCTGGAGAGAAGGAATGGGCGACGTTTCGGGTCGAGACCCTTCTTCAGACTGATGTCAGGGGAGTGGGCGGGACAAAGATAGAATGTAGTCGGAGACAATGAGACTGGTGGGAGAACTGGGAAGGGGGAGGGATGGAGAGAGAAGGAAAGCCAGGGCTGTCTGAAGTTAGAGAAGTCAATGTTCATACCGCTGGGGTGGAAGCTGCCCAAGCAAAATATGAGGTGCTGTTCCTCCAATTTGCGCTGGGCCTCACTCTTACAAAGGAGGAGGCCCAGGACAGAGAGGTCAGATTGGGAATGGGAGGGGGAGTTGAAGTGCTGAGCCACCGGGAGATCAGGTTGGTTATTGCGGACCGAGCGGAGGTGTTCAGTGAAACGATCGCCGAGCCTGCGCTTGGTCTTGCTGACGTGGGGAAGTTGACACCTGGAACAGCGGGCGCGGTAGATTCCTGCACGGCCCAGTCTGTTAACTTGGTCGGCATGGACAAGTTGGGCAGAAGCTCCTGTTTCCCTGCTACACAACTCTCTGACTCTGCACGCTTTAAGCAAACGTCAGTCTGGAAGCCTCGAGCTATCAAACCCCTGCGTCTGAGATCATTCATTCTAATAACTGTGCCTCAGCCCAGACATTTAACAAACATTACATTTGGAACCGGCACTTGATCATCTTTTTATGACCTTTTATGTGCATCAAATATGGCTGTAAATGGAAAAGCCGACAGTTTTAATTAGACTTCTGAAAAGACTCATTATGCTCCGTGCTATTTGACATCAAAAAAAGTTATTAGCGATTTGCTGTAACCCATGTCGTCTTGCTGGTGTAATATTCGTTTTGGAACGGAACGAGGGGAAACTGGATCAAGTGGCAGGGTGAGGAGCAGCAACCAGAAATCCACACAAATTCACCAGCTCAGCAGAAAGCCACCGAACGCCAGCCACTCTCAATCCCTTAAGGGCCTGTCCCACCTGGTGATTTATTCTCGTGACTGCCCGCGTCACATCAGTGTCGCCAAAAGATTTTGAACATTTCTACATGTAAGATTATTAAGGGTTTCGACAGGCTAGAGGCAGGAAACATGTTCCCAATGTTGGGGGAGCCCAGAACCAGGGGCCACAGTTTCAGAATAAGGGGTAAGCCATGTATAACAGAGATGAAGAAACACTTTTTCACCCAGAGAGTTGTGAGTCTGGGGAATTCTCTGTCTCAGAGGGCGGTGGAGGCTGGTTCTCTGGATACTTTCAGAAAGAGCTAGATAGGGCTCTTAAAGATAGCGGAGTCAGGGGATATGGGGAGAAGGCAGGAACGGGGTACTGATTGTGAACAATCTTATATGTTTCAATAGGATTCCCTCTAATCCTTCTAAGTTCCAGAGTGTACAAGCCCAGGCGCTCCATTCTCTCAGCATATGACAGTCCCGCCATCCCGGGGATTAACCTCGTAAACTTACGCTGCACTCCCTCAAAGCAAAATCCAAAAAATGTTGTGACACTTGAGGAAACACCGCGCGCCATACGTCATCGCGCTATACGTCATCGCGCCATACGTCATCATGCCGTGTCACCGCCGTGTATTTTCAGTGACCTGGCACGTCCGTGAATGATGCCGGCAGTCGCCGATAAAATCGCCAAGTGGGACAGGCCCTTTAGATTGCCCTTTAGAGGCCCTTTAGATTGGCCCTCCAGTCTGAAGAAGGGTCTCAACCCGAAACGTCGCCTATCTCCTTCGCTCCTTAGATGCTGCTGCACCTGCTGAGTTTCTCCAGCTTTTTGTGAGGCCCTTTAGATTTCTGCCCAACCCTTCCTCAAATAAGTTCCCTTGTCAATTCTTCCCTTCCCTCCCGCTCCACCCCTTCCCCGGGCACTTTCCCTTGCAACCGCAAGAGATGCTACACTTGTCCCTTCACCTCCCCCATCCACTCCTTTCAGGGACCCAAGCAGTCCTTCCAAGTCCGACAGAGGTTCACCTGCACCTCCTCCAACCTCATCTACTGCATCCGCTGCTCCAGATGCCAGCTGATCTATATCGGTGAGACTAAGCGGAGGCTTGGCGATCGTTTCGCCGAACACCTCCGCTCGGTCCGCAATAACCAACCCGACCTCCCAGTGGCTCAGCACTTCAACTCCCCCTCCCATTCCGTATCCGACCTCTCGGTCCTGGGCCTCCTCCACGGCCAGAGTGAGCAACACCGCAAGTTGGAGGAACAGCACCTCATATTCCGCTTGGGGAGTCTGCATCCTCTGGGCTTAAACATTGAATTTTCTCAATTCTGTTAACCCTTGCTGCCTCCTCCCCTTCCCACCTCTCCCTCAGCCCTCGGGCCCTGGCATTCCTTCTCTCTCTATCTCTCCCCCATCCAAGTCGCACTAGCTTCTCATTTTCACACTACAAACAGCTTACAATGGCCTGTTTCCTTTATCATCGATACTTTTTTGCATATCTTTCATTCATTGTTCTTTATCTCTCCACATCACCGTCTATATCTCTCGTTTCCCTGATCCCTGACCAGTCTGAAGAAGGGTCTCGACCCGAAACGTCGCCTATCTCCTTCGCTCCTTAGATGCTGCTGCACCCGCTGAGTTTCTCCAGCTTTTTGTGTACCCTCAAATAAGTTCTGTCAGGTCGACTGGGCTTGTGTTCACTGGAATTTAGAAGGATGAGAGGGGACCTTATAGAAACATGTAAAATTCTGAAAGGACAGGCTAGAGGCAGGAAAAATGTTCCCCATGTTGGGGGAGTCCAGAACCAGGGGGGTCACACACAGTTTAAGAAGAAGGTGTCGGCCATTTAGAACGGAGATGAGGAAAAACTTATTTCACCCAGAGAGTTGTGAGTCTGGAATTCTCTGCCTCAGAAGGTGGTGGAGGCCGGTTCTCTGGATGCTTTCAAGAGAGAGCTAGATTCAGCTCCTAAAAATAGTGGAGTCAAGGGACATGGGAAGAAGGCAGGAACGGGATACTGATTGTAGATGATCAGCCATGATCACAGTGAATGGCGGTGCTGGCTCGAAGGGCCGAATGGCCTCCTCCTGCACCTATTGTCCATTGACTATACAAACATTAATTTGCATCGTTTCGTAGTGTTCATTAAATTATTTCGGGCTCTGCTGCCACTGATGTGAGGTGATTTGTAAGCGTATTGTGAGCCAGCATGTTACTCCTCTGCTGTAGTTAGAACCAGTGCACGATGCCTTTCCTATTTAAAGTCTGGATTTACTTCCTGTCTGGCTCAGTAAAGCAGCCAGTCACTTCCTCAGCCGTCTGTCTCTCCGCCAGCCTGTCTAGCATCTATTGCAGACATTGATGGCCACCGGGGCAGTTGACTGTGTCAGACCTGATTGATTATTTGCACTTAATGTTTAGCTGGAAGCCGCCGATTTTGGCTTTAAGTTTAGTTAACAGATACAGCGCGGCAACACACCGCACCACACCGCACCACACCACACCACACCGCACCACACCACACTACACCACACTACACCACACCACACCACACCACACCGCACCACACCGCACCACACTACACCACACCACACTACACCACACCACACTACACCACACTACACCACACTACACCACACTACACCACACCACACCACACTACACCACACTACACCGCACCACACTACACCACACTACACCACACCACACTACACCACACCACACTACACCACACTACACCACACCACACTACACCACACTACACCACACCACACTACACCGCACCACACTACACCACACCGCACCACACTACACCACACTACACCACACTACACCACACTACACCACACTACACCACACCACACCACACCGCACCACACTACACCACACTACACCACACTACACCACACCACACCACACTACACCACACTACACCACACTACACCACACCACACCACACTACACCGCACCACACTACACCACACTACACCACACCACACTACACCACACCACACCGCACCACACTACACCACACTACACCACACTACACCACACCACACCACACTACACCGCACCACACTACACCACACTACACCACACCACACTACACCACACTACACCACACTACACCACACTACACCACACTACACCACACCACACCACACCACACTACACCACACTACACCACACCACACCACACCACACCACACTACACCACACCACACTACACCACACTACACCACACCACACCACACTACACCACACTACACCACACCACACCACACCACACTACACCGCACCACACCGCACCGCACCGCACCGCATCGCACCGCACCACACCACAGCACACCACACCACACTACACTACACCACACCACACCATACCACACCACACCACACTACACCACCCCACACTGCATCGCACCACACCGCACCATGTAGACAATAGAAATAGACAATGGACAATAGGTGCAGGAGTAGGCCATTCGGCCCTTTAAACCAGCACCACCATTAAATATGATCACGGCAGATCAATAACAATCAGTACCCCGTATCCCTTGATTCCGTTAGCCCCAAGAGCTAATCTAACTCTCTGCTGAAAACATAAAGTGAATCGGCCTCCACTGCCTTCTGTGGCAGAGAATTCCACAGACTCACAACTCTCTGGGTGAAGACGTTTTCTCCTCATCTTAGTTCTAAATGGCCAATCCCTTATTCTTTAACTGTGGCCCCTGGTTCCCCCAACATCGGGAACATGTTTCCTGCATCTAGCCTGTCCAATCCCTTAAGAATTTTCTGTATAAAGTTCTATCTTATCATATTGATTGATGTGGTATGGTATAGTATTCTTGCTATTGAGGGAGTGCAGTGTAGGTTCACAAGGTTAATTCCCGGGATGGCGGGCCTGTCATATGTTGAGAGAATGGAGTGGCTAGGCTTGTATACTCTGGAGTTTAGAAGGATGAGAGGGGATCTTAATGAAACATATAAGATTGTTAAGGGTTTGGACACGCTAGAGGCAGGAAACATGTTCCCGATGTTGGGGGAATCCAGAACCAGGGGCCACAGTTTAAGAATAAGGGGTCGGCCATTTAGAACGGAGATGAGGAATCACTTTTTCTCACAGAGAATGGTGAGTCTGTGGAATTCTCTGCCTCAGAGGGCGGTGGAAGCCGGTTCACTGGATGTTTTCAAGAGAGAGTTAGATTTAGCTCTTAGGGCTAACGGAATCAAGGGATATGGAGAGA